>PISX010009000.1:0-78150 GCA_004024625.1 Mellivora capensis
AGAGAGAGAGAGAGGGGAGGAAGCAGGCTCCCCGCTGAGCAGAGAGCCCGAATGTGGGGCTTGATCCCAGGACCCTGGGATCATGACCTGAGCCAAAGGCAGAGGCTTTAACCCACTGAGCCACCCAGGCGCCCCATCAATAGCGATTTAACTATACACCGATTGTATATAGTTTGAAGAGATTTGTATAGTTTGAAGAGATTTAAGAGACAAATATGCTTGAGTATCATTTGCAACTCCTATGAAGCATTTTATCCACTGGCTTCATTCACATTGCCTGATTCTCAGATTTCTTAGTGTCTCTTCTCTGCTACATGGCATTCTTACCAAGACTTCATGTCCATTTCTTAATTGATATTGCTGCAAAAAAGGCAATTTCCAGTTCCATTTAAGTCGATCTAGTAATCCCTACAGAGTTTATGTTTGAATTTTAAGGAGAGAATCTAGAGCCGTAACCCATCCCTTCAACACCTTCATCAGCTGGTCTGGAGCCCACTGGGTGATTTCTGCTTGCAACCAGGTCTCCATCAGGAGCGGCCTCATTTGCCAAAGTATGCTGAACCCTCTCAAAGACTTGTTCTGCAACAAATAAGACAACAATGGAAATAAAATACTGTTGAGAGCCAACACGACTAATTTCATCATCAGGAACCTGAACTATCACAGAAACCCAAGCTACCATGGCTTCACAGACTCAGCTGAAGGGTTAAGCACCTCATAGCTGTTGGGCTGAAGGCACCAACATTTCCACCTGGGCCTTTAGGCCAAACACTCTAAACCAGCTCCCAACAATGAAGTTGATTCCATCACAGCTGTTATAGAATATTGGAAAATAG
Organism: Mellivora capensis; assembly: GCA_004024625.1. Classification (NCBI taxonomy): domain Eukaryota; kingdom Metazoa; phylum Chordata; class Mammalia; order Carnivora; family Mustelidae; genus Mellivora; species Mellivora capensis. Next base: position 837 of record PISX010009000.1, read on the forward strand.
TATTGCCAAAAACCAGGGAGAAGAATGGGAAAAATAAGCACACAGGAAAGAAATGGAGATAATTAAATGCCACCTGGATCCCCTCGCTTACTGAAGGAATAGAGAAAAATCAGCTGCCTACGGTTAGCAAGTGGTAAAATGAAATGGACTCTGGCAGAATATCTTCTAACCAATTTCAGAGGGAAATGGAGTTGAAAGATTTTATGACTGGACCTAGATTTTAAAAATAAGTTGAAGAAAATTCAACATTAAATCTTTCCATAGGAAAGGCTAAATGTGGCTGAGAATGCCACGCTTCAAATCTTTTGACCACAACCGGCTACATAATTTGTGGGGCCTTGTGCAAAATGAAAATGTGGGCCCCTGTTTAGGAAAAAAAAAAAAAAAAGAAAAAGAATTTCAGAACAGAAGAGCAGAGCCTTAAACCAGGAATAGGCCCTTCTCTACATGGGGCTCGGCCCTGTGCTACTACATACGGCACATAGCCACGAAGCTGGTCCTGCCTCTGACTCCTGCATTGTCATCCCACAGCTTTGTACATTTTTCAAGCTCCCCTGTTTGTTTTGCTTGGAAGTTTAAGAATTAGTCTGTGTGGGGCGCTTGGGTGGCTCAGTGGGTTAAGCCTCTGCCTTCGGGCTCAGGTCATGATCTCAGGGTCCTGGAATCGAGTCCCGCATCGGGCTCTCACTCAGCAGGGAGCCTGCTTCCTCCTCTCTCTCTCTCTCTGCCTGCCTCTCTGCCTACTTGTGATCTCTGTGAAATAAATAAATAAAATCTTAAAAAAAAGAATTAGTCTGTGCTCTGAGGATTTGAGATGCCGAGGAGGGGATACAGCGCCCCCTGTAGACTTCTTTGGAGCATTGCATAATCTCCTGAGAGGAATGCCAGCGTTGGGTTCCCTCTAGAGCTTTATCACCAACAGTCACTTTTTTATAGCCATGAAACAGTGCAAACAATTCTTTAAAATGAGCTCAGGAACCATTTTGTCAGCGAGCTATTCAGAATGATACAGGTGAATCTGGTTATTCCGAAAATTTCTTTGTTACGATCAGGGGAGGGAACCTTGCTCTTTCTGGTCAGATTTGATGGCATTAGGCCCATAGAGGATACAAGGCGGGTGAGGTGGGGAGGGGAGGTGAGACCACTAAGTCATTTCATGAAAAACAGCCTACACGGACTATCAAAATCTTCAGATCCGAGTTAAAGCTCAGAGTTTTGATTAAGAATTGTCTAGGTTGAGACAGGAGCTAGAAGTGCCTAGCGGGAAACTCTACCACAGGCTGGGGCCACAGGACCCCTTTGTGATGGGCCCCCAAGCTAAGGACGATAAACTTTACCTTGATGGGAGGGGGAGGTCAGCAACATGTTACAACTAAAGGATTGGCATGAACCCATTTATATTTTAGAAAGATAGTGAGACCACAGGTTATGGAAGAGAAGATTGGGAAATCTGACAGTAGAAGTCTGAACTTTTAAAAGAGAAAATTCAAAATTCAAGTGGTATGTAGAGGAATGGGTGTTTGGAGTTCAGAGAGTGGATATTTAGGGCTTGGATATGGTGTAACTTTTAGGCCATCATAAGTGCTGACTCCATTATTTGATATGGGGAGTGATGTAGTTTTTGAATGTATGTGAGTTTGGTGGGATGAGGTCTGGAGCCCACGACCAAGAAAGAATTCTTGAGACCTCCGTGGTGCAAAATGGTGGTTTATTACGGCAGAGGGACAGGACCCATGGGCAGGAAGAGCTGCTGCACCAGTGTTGTGAGGGGTGGCTGATCATATACTTGGGAGCTGGGGGAGGTAAGGAAAAAGGGAGGTTTTCCAAAGAATTTTCATATGCTAAAGAGGAACTACAGCTTCTGGTGGCCCAGCGTCGGTCAAGTTAGGGTAGTTTTCTCTCTAGGAAGGCATTAACGTGAAGACAGGTGGGAGCTTCCTGGAGCAACTACTCTGCCTGCCTCCAGTATTTGCCAATGGGCTGCAGGTTAGAAGGACCTTTAGTTTTATCTACATTTCCTTCTGGAAGTTAGGTTATTGATACGAACGCTTTTCTCTTTGTAAATTACTAAGACATTTGTAAACAGAGGAGGAGTCCTGTCCTGCAGGATTGTGATCTCTGTTAAAGTAACCATTTGTTTTTCCTTCCCTTAGCTTTAGGCCAGCCAGAAGGGCAAGGGGAATGTCACAGATCCCCACCTGGGAATTTGGTGGGGGAGGGGATTGCGGGGTATCAGCTTGTTTTGTCCTCAGCTAGTCTTCTGCTCCCCCATCAGGGAGTACCAGAGAAAGAACCCATCAGGAAAATTCCTGTCTGGGGGCGCGGGGAGGGGAGAGGGGAGTGAAGGGAGGGAGGAAGGTCTCCCTTCTGCGAAGAAAGGTAGTAACAAACCAAGAGATTTAGCTTTTTGACTTCTGCCCTTTGCAGCCTCCTCTTTGGAGATTTAACCAGTTACAGTTTTTGAAATTATCAAGGAAAGTTAAACGTTGTCAAATGAACTCCTTTTAAAGATTTTTTATTTTTTAAAGATTTTTTATTTTTATTTGACAGAGAGAGATCACAAGTAGGCAGAGCAGCAGGCAGAGAGAGAGGGGGAAGCAGGCTCCTTGCTGAGCAGAGAGCCCAATGCGGGGCTCATGACCTGAGCCGAAGGCAGAGGCTTAACCCACTGAGCCACCCAGGTGCCCCACAAATGAACTTCTTTTAAATAAGACCCAATACTTAGAACACAACAGAGACAGAGGTCTACCCAAAAGTCCTGATAAAAGTTGCAGTAACACAGGCATTGTACAATGCCCAGTACTCTTTGGCATATGCATTATTTTGAGCTGATTACTTTGGGAAACCACAGACACAGGAAAAATTCTGAAAACAGAGAAGTTGTTGCCTTTTTGCATCAGAGAGGAGGCCTGTAGCAGGAAGAGAGCTATTACCAGCGATAATTTCCTCTGAGAGACTTATCTAGTTGGCAGGGTAACCTTTGTTTAACAAACATTTCCTCTTTTCACTTTCCCATAAATTGCCTTCCCTCGGCTTTAAAGCCCCAGGCCCTGTTAGGTATCTAAGCCTCAATCATCTGGCTCCCTTTTGAAGGGCTCCTGTAGGTACGAACATGGATTTTCTTCTGTTATTCTGTCTCACATTGGTTTAACTCTTAGACCTGGCCATATAACCTTGAAAAGTAGAAGGAAAATTTTTTCCTCCTCAAAAATATTAACAGTCTAAAAATGGATTTTCTGACTCTAACGAAGTTACCCTATTATGTAAAAGGAGATTTCAAAATGGAGCAAGCAAGCCTAGCTAAGAGAGTCTCCTTTAAAATGGAGTCGGAGGAAGCACTGTGGTAAGGGAGGAGAAATTTATACTCCTCCTGATTGGAGGAACTGTGAATTTTTGCCAGCTGCAAGTCCTCGTATCAGCCTGGGCTTAACTCCCTCCTCACCGGGACACCTGAATCATTTGCATTCTTCACTTTGAAAGGAGCCAATGTGATTTGATAAGTTTCAGTCTCTCATTTGCATATTAACTCTGCCCAGCCCAGTTTATGTGCTTTCAATGCCTGTTTTGCATAAGGGCCATGATTAAGAGCTATACTTTGGCCTTTATAATCCCACCTCCTCAGATAGCAACTCAGGTTTCTACCTTAATTGCCCAAATAAATGCCTGTCTGCCCCACTGTGGAGAACAGTATGGAGGTTGCTCAAAAAGTTAAAAATAAACTATCCTATGATGCAGCAATTACACTATTGGGTATTTACCCAAAGGATATAAAAGTACAGATTCGAAGGCGTACATGTTTATAGCAGCATTAACAACAATAGTCAAACTGTGGAAAGAGCCTGTGTGCATCAACTGATGAATGGATAAAGAAGAGGTGGTATATGTATACAAAGGAATACTATGCAGCCATCAAAAAGAATGAACCATTTGCCATTTGCAACAATGTGGGTGGAGCTACAGTGTATGATGCTAAGTGAAATAAGTCAGTCAGAGAAAAACAAATATATGATTTCAGTCATATGTGGAATTTAGGAAACAAAACAAATGAATACAGGGGAAGCAGGTGGGGGAAGAGAGAGGGAAAGGAACCATCAGAGGCTCTTAACTATAGAGAACAAACTGGGGACGCCTGGGTGGCTCAGTTGGTTAAGCGGCTGCCTTCGGCTCAGGTCATGATCCCAGCGTCCTGGGATCAAGTCCCACATCGGGCTCCTTGCTCGGCGGGGAGCCTGCTTCTCCCTCTGCCTGCCACTCTGTCTGCCTGTGCTCACTTGCTCTCACTCTCTCTCTGATAAATAAATAAAATCTAAAAAAAAAAAGAACAAACTGAAGGTTGATGGAGGGACGTCAGTGGGGGATGAACTAGATGGGTGATGGGCATTAAGGAGTTATGGTGAGCACTGGGTATTCTATGAAAGTGATGAGTCACTAAATTCTACTCCTGAAATCAATATTACACTGTATGTTAACTAACTAGAATTCAAATAAAAAATTGGGGAAAAAATGCCTGTTTGCTTTATTTTTTTTTTAGCAAATTCTTGTTCAACAATTAAAACAAATTCATTGTAATGAGTCATCTACAAGTCAATGAATTATATATAATTCACAGATTGAGCTTATGACTGTGCAGAAGAGATGTCAGCAGGCTTTGTACCTTTCACTCTCATTCTTTTTGTTGTTGTTGTTCACTACTCCCAAGTGAGCAAGACAGAACTACCCTGTTTTAGAGGCCCTGTGGAAGAGCCTCTCAGGCTGACAGCCTACCAAATGCCCAGCAGGTGTGGCCATCTAGCCCAAGCCAAGCCATCACCTGACAGTTGAAAAGTGAATGAGCTTAGCTGAGACAGGCAGAAAAACTGCCCAGCTGGGTCCAGCCCAAATGGGCAACCTACCAATCTACTAGCTAATAAATGATTGTGTGTTAAGCCACTAAGTCTTGGAGTAGCAGCAGAGGCTGAGATATATTGCTCTTATTTGAAACGTGAGAGAGTGTAACATAGCTGCCATGGAAAGAAGTTTGGCTATTTTATTTTCATTTATTGCCATTTTCCAGAAATGATCCTTTCCAAATTGGATAAAAGATAGCTTTCCTAACTAATGCAAACTGGGAGATAATTTAGGAGACAAAGACATGAGATAATGAGAGCCTGAACTAAGGTAGTGGAAGTGATGATATTAATAAGAGGACAGGTTAATGGGTATTTCAGGGACTTCCAAGTCACATTCCTGAGCAGGGTCATGGATGACATTTTCATTTTACAAATATCCCATCTATTGTGAATAATTATAGATTTGTGTGCCAATGATTGTCCTGAGCAGTCCCAATAATTGAAATTGCTGGAAAAATCCTAAATTCTGCAATAATTTGTTTTTTTTTCCCCTTCAAAGCACTGCTCATATGAATGAGGGCAATATTTCAAATAAGTTTGTGCATATAAAATTTCAAAGAAAGTTAAACTAATAGGAAGAACAAAATATGAAAACCTAGATTAAGAAAAAACCACAAACTAGAACTTTCATGTTCACTTCCCTACATTTTTATTTTTGGGAGAAAGAGGTATATGGTAGGAATATATTTCAGTAGAAAATTTAAAATATGTTACACATTGTTTTATGACCCTAAAATAATAAATCTTGATTATAGATAATGCAGGAAATTACATCAAAGTAAAAATAAGAAAATTTAAACACCCATATTCCTACTTGCTGGAGATAATCATTATTAATATTTTGATGTATATACCATAAATCTTCCATATAACATAAACATCTACGTTATATTATATATATAAGTACTAGTGTATATATTACATATGTGCATTATATAAAATTTAGACCCTAGTGACTATACTGCTTTATATCCTCCATTTTTCTCTTATTATGAGCATTTTCTAGCCTTTAAAAATCTGAATTTTAGGGGTGTCTGGGTGGCTCAGTTGGTTAGGTGTCTGCCCTTGGCTCAGTTCATGATCTTAGGGTCCTGGGATTGAATCCTGCATCATCAGGGAGTCTGCTTCTCCCTCTGACCCTCCTCCCTCTCTTGCTCGCTCTCTCTCTCAGGTACATAAGTAAATAAAACTTTAAAAAAAGAATATGAATTTTAATAGTTGCACAGCATTCTATTTTATGGGTGTATCTAAATATAATTAATGTTAGGTAATAAGGTTCTCACTTTTACAAAATACATGTGATAGATTTTTAGGCACATCATTCTTTGGATATTTTTCTGATTAGTCCTATAATTAAATTCCTAGATGTGCAAATACTGGGTAAAGTTTATGAATGTGGTTAAGGTTCAAGATACATATTGCCAAATATCCATCTAGAGAAGTTGTACCCATTTGGACTTGCACCATTAGTCACTAAGTATTGTCATTAATGACAATAATTTATAAGACTTCCAGGATATATATGATTAGCAGCCCACTTACATCTATAAACTTCAAGCAACATAATTTGAGTCGAAATCCAGGGTAATGACCTTGATGCTTTATGAGACATCAGAGAAGTGGACTAAGATATTTAGTAACATTTGACAGGAAGTATAATCAAGCATTCTGCAACTTGGGCATCCTAGTTAATCGTTCTAGATAACTCCTTTGTCATGTCTTGTTTTTATAATAAAACTGAAATCATCCAGAGGCCAGCATTTCAGTAACTATAAGCATCTTTAATTACTCTGAATGTAGGCAGAAAGAAGACAAGGAAAATGAAGTATCTCTGGTGGTGAAAAAGAATCTTAGAGCAGCAAACAATAATGAAAACATTCAAGAGCCGAGGTAGCTTTTTTGACAATCACATGCCATTATTTCCTGAACAGAAGAAACCCTAGTGGTCTGTCTCTGTCTCTAAAGTTAAGATTTTCTGAATGAGATCCAAGGCTGCTGTAGAATTAGTAGGAGACAGAGAGGAAAAAAGAAAAAAAGGAATAAATGTGAAGTAGAGGAAAGAGAATTTGAAAACTGCCTAGGTGATTCTGGCTCCAAGGATATAGAGAAGAAAGGAAGTAGGAATACAAATGTCTTGGCAATGGTGGTAGTGAGCAGTCAAACCATGGAGGGAGGAGGCGGGAAGAGATATAATGATAAATAGGTTTGCTCTTTAGAGAGAGAGGGGAAAGAGGAGAGGATAGAGGTCCAAAAGACCCTGGAGAGAATTTTGGATTAAATAAAGAGATAGGAATTATTTGTAATTTTGGAGTCAGAATCACATTTTCAGGACTTTCACTTTTTTCATTGGTTCATTTCTATCCTTTCTCAAAAATAGCTGGTGTTTGCATTCCTAGGGAACCTATGTCTGACCAGGATTCCTTGAAATAACTTATTTTTATTTTTTAACAGTTTTACTGAGATATAATTGACACATAAGAATTGTATACATTTAATTAAAATTTTTTTTTTTTTTTTTTTTTTTTTTTTTTTTTTTTTTTTTAGTGAGAGTGAGATCATGAGCATGGGGTGGGGAGGGGCAGACAGAGAAGGAGAGAGAATCTTAAGCAGGCTCCACACCCAGTGCAGAGCCCGACAAAGGGATTGATCTCAGGACACTGAGATTGTGACCTGAGCAGGAATCAACAGTCTGACACTTAACTGTCTGGGCCACCCAGGTGCTCCCCAAAATTGTATACATTTAAGACATACAAATTGATGTTTTGATATATGTGTACATTGTGGAATGATAATCACAATCAAGCTAATTAACATACCTGTTATCTCTCCACAGTTACTGTTTTGTGTTGGGGGGGGTGAGAGGGTAGAGATTTAGTTCAGGATATATCCTCTTAGCAAATGACAAGTATACAATACAGTATTATTAACCACCATCACTATGTGGTACATTAGATCTCCAGAAATTATTCCTCTGGCAAAACTGAAACTTTGTATCCTTTGACCTGTATCAACCTATTTGCCCCTCTTTCCAACCCCTTAGCCTCTGTGCTTTTGTGAGTTTGACTATTTTAGATTGTATATACAAGTGAGATCATGCAATATTTCTCTTTCTGTGTCTTATTTTGCTTAGTGTAATTTCTTCTAGCTCCATCCACATTGATACAAATGGCAGATTTTCTTTGTTTTTCTTAATAATATTCCTCTATGTGTGTGTGTGTGTCTCATATTTTCTTTAGCCATTCGTCCATCAATGAAAACTTAGGTTGTTTTCACATCTTGGTTATTTTGAATAATGTCGATCTCTCCTTGTGATCCTGTTTTCAAGTCCTTTCAAATCCAGAAGTGAAATTGCTGGGTCATATGGCAGTTTTATTTTTAATATTTTGAGGAACCTCCATATTGTTTTCCATAGTGGCTGCACCAATTTACCTTCCCATCAACAAAGAACAAGGGTTTCTTTTCTCCACATCCTTGCAACACTTGTTATCATTTGTCTTTCAGAAATAGCCATCCTAGCAAGGGTGAGGTGGTATCTCCCTGTAGTTTTAATTTGCACTTCCCTGGTGATGAAAGATGTTGAGAACTTTTTCAAATGCCTGTTATTATTTGAATTTCTTCTTTTGAGAAGTATCTTTTTAGGATGTTTGCTCATGTTTGTTTGTTTTTTCCAAATGTATTAGACATATGTAAGGGGAATCCACATAGACATGAAATTCCTTCTTTGCCAATGTTTTAATTGGGTTATTTTTATTTTTGTTACTGAGTGGTATGAGTTCCTTGTGTATTGAAAGTATTAATCCCTTACTGGATACATGGTTTGCAAATATCTATTCCCATTCCCATTTTTCATTTTGTAGATTTTTTCTTTGCCATTTTAATTTTGATACAATCCCACTAGTCTATTTTTACTTTTGTTGCCTGTGCTTTTGATGTCAGATCCAAAAAATTATTGTGAAGACTAGTGCCAGGAAAGTTTTTTCCGATGTTTTCTTCTAGGAGTTTTTTAACAATTAAAATCGTTAATAAAACCCAGAATGAATATTTGAAATGGGCAGTATAACAGACAAACAACTGATGAGTTCAATGATGGAAAAATAGAAAGAAAATACAAATATCAATCAAATGAGAACGAATATATAACTGCAGCTAAATAAATTTGATAAAATCCGTGACCAATTTAGAGATTTAGATAAAATACTGGAAAAGCATAGACAAGAGTTCAACAGTGTACAAGAAATTGAAAAATTTGTTAGCAATCTATTTCCATAAATGCATTGGATCAAGATCTATCAAAACTTTAAAGAAGCTCTTTGTTATTTAAATTATTCCAGAGAACAATGTCAAATTTCCCAACTTATTCTATTAGCGTTATTAACAGCATTACCAAGATATAGAATATTCTGGTTAGAAAGAAAAAGAATGAAGACCTAAAAGTTTAAAATCAGGACAGAGACCAAATATTTCATACAGTGTTATCAAGCCTATATTTAGACTGATGCTTTTTAATACACATAATTGTAATTCAATTCATACAGGTTGGTATCTTTCTTTGAAATTAATGATTCATTTAGAAATCGCATATTTTTCTGTATACATTCACATTTGATTGTTATTAATAGGATAATCATATGAACAAGTCCATACAGTTTAAATGAGTAAAGAACACAGAGCTTTTAGTGAGAAGATTCTAACTAGTTGTGAGGCTCTAGGCAAGTTCATTAAAGAACTGAAAGGAGCATAATCTCTCTTTATGTACCTCCTAAGTAAGTAGAAAATAAACTTTCTGTGAAAACACTTGGCTAAAGTTAGTAAACAAATGCAATTAACATTCATGTGTAAGTTGCTAATTTTGCCTTAATATTTGGTTGACATTTTACAAATTTAAACTTTTAGACTATAAACTACTGCATACTTTTGGGACTACAAAACTCAGTCATCCTATAAGATGAATGAAAATATCCAAGTTAGTAATTACAAGACATACATTAATCTAGGCCATGATTTAATTACAGTAAGAATTTATAGTTACAAAAATACAGGTAAAATATCATAAAAACATTCCCATGTACTGTAGTTTAGGAGTTCTTACCCAGAGGCTGAATTACCTGGCATTTGCCATTGCTTTGGGTAGATTTGGCAGCGTGTCCAAGAGGTATGGGTCAGTTCACAGGCCGGATTTTTTCATCCTCCTCATCTGTGATTACATCTTCCCTCTCAGATATATGCTCTTCAAAGACGAGATGACAGCTAAAACACTCCAAATTCCCTCACATGTACCCAAACTATCAAAATTTTAATTTTCTGCTCAACATTTAGCCAAGAGTCACCCATTTTTCCTCTTATTTTTATGTGTCCCTCTGCTGATTTTCCAAGAGCTACGATTCCTTCTGAAATGCTCTCTTCTTGCCACATCACGTAATGAAGTAGAACACTTGGTAGGTGAAGAGTTTGCTGTGGTGAATTCAACCACATAAATTAAAATTATTCTTAAGTAAATTTAACTTCTGTAATGTTAATCAGAAAAAAAAAGAGAAAAAAAAAGTTTTATCAGGTGCTTCAGTCCACTAAAATGCAACAGATGTAAACAACAAAAACATGCTTGGATCAATGCCCTTTGGCTGCACCACCAGAGAAAATTGGCTAGATTCTGTTTTCTTCTAGACTGGTGGTCCGGTACCCGGAGCCCAAACTTGGCAAGTGGCTAATTCCTCTTTCCATACGTTGACCCTAGAAAACACTTGCTCTTCCAAAAACAAATTCCTTCTGTAAATCTCAAAAGGTCAATTCAGGATGTAAGTAAATGTAAAAGAAGCTGGGGATAGATGTTTGTTTAATACCAAAAGGCAATGAGGAAAATAAAGAAAAATAATGAAAATCTAGAATGAAAGAAACTTCTTGCCTGAGGGAAAATAATTCTAGTAGTTTTGTTCGATGTCAACCCAACCCCCTTTGTCTGAACTTTTCAGCATCTCCAATTAGGGTATGTGACTCCTTCCTCCAGAAGGAAGATAAAACATCAAACCTGACACATCAACACATGAATGAACATGAAAATCGAACTCAAACTGGGCGAAGTCCATTCTCCTCCTGATGTTTAAAATGGAAATTCAAACATCATCAGTTATTCTTTTGATGCCCTCTGGAAAAGAAGGGGTATCACCCAAGGAGCTGTGTGGAGGCTGCCTACTTACTTCCAACTGCACTGGGCAACAGAAAATCAAGTTCTCAGGGGAGTCGGGGAGAGAAAGAGAATGACAGAGAGAGAGAGAGAGAGAAAGAGAGAAACCAAACGATGGAGTGAAATTTCTTTGAGGATTTTGACACCTTTTCAATTTCTCATTTCGATTCATCATGAGACTCTTCACTCCTGTTCCTGGATTTTCTGAGATACCACTGTGACTTGAAAGATAAATCTCCTTGGGGCGCCGGGTGGCTCAGTGGGTTAGAGCCTCTGCCTTTGGCTCAGGTTATGATCCCAGGGTCCTGGGATCCAGCCCGCATCGGGCTCTCTGCTCAGCAGGGAGCCTGCTTCCTCCTCTCTCTGTCTCTGCCTGCCTCTCTGCCTCCTTGTGATTTCTCTCTCTGTCAAATAAATAAATAAAATCTTTAAAAAAAAACTTAAAATAATCAGAAAGAAATAGAAATCTCCTTTTTTCTTTAGCCAGCCTTTGGTTTCTATTATTTGTAACTAAGAGTTTTAACTAAAACAAAGGGCCAGTGAGGTAAGATAAAAGGGAAGGAGGTAGAAGATGTATGAAGACATCAAAATAACCATTCATGGTGTCAAGAAGCCGAGGAACAGTCTCAGCACTAAAATGTGGGCTAGAAGAAGGCTCTTGGCCGCTTACCTGATCCGGATCACTTTGTGTTGTTCCTTAGCCTGGAGGGTCTAAGCATATAAACGATTCAAAGTATAACAGTATAAAACTAGTTATTGCACCATGAACTGGGAACACTAAAAAGGCTTGGCAAGATTCTTTGGATTTTGGAGACCGTATGTATTGCTTTTGACTGTGCTGCTCCGGAACATTTATAGAAGGGCGCATACAGCTGCTGGATTTTAGGGGACCCAGAGGAAGAAGAGGTGCTTCTGCAGCCCTGCCCCCCAGGAGCTGTGACACAGCAGCTTCAACACTACTCAAAGTTCCTGTGGCAGATGGAGATGTCGTATGGACTTTCTGAAGAGTGCCAGCAGGAGAATCACAGTCCAGATCCCAGGGGTTTTGGAGCAAACCATATTCTCTGTTGTCCTCTATTTTTTGAGAAACGTTCCTGGTTTGATACTGGATCCTGGCAGAGCCTGAATGCCTGACCACGGGCATTGAACGGCCATGGACCTAAGCCACCAGCCATGAACTATGTGTTAACTAGCTCATCATGCCTTCAGTCTGGGAGTGTGCAGCAGCAATCCGTCATCAAGGGGAAGGGGTCTGAATGTGGTTTTGAGCAGCCACTGAATGCACAAGGGGTTTGCCTGAACAGTTGGTTCCAACCCACAACGTCTCTTCCTGCCCTTCCTATCACTCAGTCTCTCAGACTGCATGTATACTCTCGTGAGCAATTCCTTTCTTTTTTCCTTTCTTTCTTCCCCTTCCCTCCTTCCCTCCCTTCCTTCGATTTTATTTATTTATTTATTTATTTAGCACGTGAACAGGGGGAGGGGCAGAGAGAGAACCTCCAGCAGATTCCATGCTGGGGGCAGAGCCCCCGCAAGGCGGGGCGGTGAGATTTATGTTCCTGAGATCATGACCTGAGCCAAAATCAAGAGTTGGTTGCTTAACTGATTGAGTCACCCAGGCGCCCCATCTCATGATGAATTTCTTATAACCAGTTGACTAAGGAGAGAAAAATTCACGTCGGGTACAAATGGTTTTGTGGGATATGCCGGCACCGACTGCGTTTGTAGTCGCAATCAGGAGTGTCCTAGAAAGACACTAGTGAAGAAAAATCCTTCCAATAGGCAGAAATGTGAGCAGTACATATGACTGTCCCTTTGTTTTCTTCAGTTTATGCCAAAACTTTCCTCAAACACTCCCGGCAGATTATTTCCCAGAGTATTTGTGCTCTCGTTAGGTTCCGAGCAGAGCGCTCACACCGATTTCTCACAGCGCGTCGGCTGTTTGACCGTCTACACTGTGATCTCGAGGGCGGAACCCGTGTTGCACTTCTGTCCTACCCTCTTCATCTGGAAAATCCCTGGTGCACAGTAGGAACACACTAACTCTTCTTAAAACCTCTTTATGGTGTTACATCTTGGATGATTATCTGCGGGTGCGCTTGTCCCTGGAGTCTCGAGGCGTGACGGAAGCATTGTGGTTGAAAGAGAAGACTGGCTGTGGAGACCAAGAGACAGGCCTGCTTCTGCCTCTCACCAGCACCGTGAGGAAGCTCAAGGTCCTTACCTTTCAACTGTGAAGAAGATGTATTGTCCACCCCTGGGGGTGGAGATAGGGATATGAGACAAACCAACCTTTGTGGAAACAGGCAAGGATTTTCTAAAGAAGTGAGATGATCACACTTCAGTGGTTTGAAGGAGTTGGATTCTCAAAATGGTAAGCCTTGGGAAGGAAGGTGGGGAAAGCAATGGCTTGGGGATGTTCATGAGAGGAACCCTATTGAGTAACATGAGAGTAACCTTGTTTACTTTCTTCATGTGTTCACATGTTCCATAAAATAAAATTTCCCTGGGAATGTTGTAATTCTCTCTAGTTAATCACAACCTTTACAATTTTTTTAGTGCTAAATTTTATTAGACCCAGTATATCCAAAATAGTTTCATTTCAACATGTAATCAAAATACAAATTTATTAATGAGATATGTTATGTTCTTTATGTTTTCGTTTTTTGTACTGTCTTAAAAATCCAGCACGTGTTTTATACTTATAAGACCCACGTGAGACTAGTGGCTACTCTACTGAATGGCACACTGCTGGATTATCTGCCCAGGACATTTAACAAATGGAAAAAGCAAGGTCCAGAGACAGGCAATGACTGGCTGTTGGCCCCCAAAAGGGGGCCATCCTTGGCCTCTTAGGAGAGGGGTTCCCCATACATGGATCAGGCTTGAGGTGGCCTACACAGCCTCTTATCTTACCTACTAGCCCGTGATCGTCTTCAGAGGGATTGTCAGCTGGAAGCACTGAGTTCATGGGCAGGGAATGAACACTTGGGGACTGCTTCTCCCCTTACACCTCCACATTCGGTGACTGAAAGGGAACCATGGATCACACCTTCCTTCATAGCCTACTTTGGAGGTGCTTTGGTAAATAAGGGAGCAGAAAGTATCAAGAAATTTGACCTACCCCAAGTCACTGCATCATTAGTACAAGGAGTAGGTCTGTGGTCCAGTCCTGTTCATGGCCAGCGGCAAACTTGGAGCAAAGGGAGAGGCAGAAGATGAAATTACCATGATTCTATGGAAGACTCAGAAGCAGCCTTTGCCAATCTGTTTTCCCTAAATAGTAAATCTAGATGCTTATCCCTGAGGGTACGGGAGAATGATGCTGTGTTATATAAAGATTAAGAATACTGAATGTTAATTATCTGCTTGAATTAGTAAGTGCTCAGTAGTTGGCTGACTTTCGTCCCATCATATACATCCAGTCTGGACACAATTATCAGGAAGGAGGTGAGCACTGAGTGTACAGCATAGGTTCAGGAGCTAGAGTGCATGTGTTTGTATCCTGGCTCCAATATTTCTTTTCCTTTCTTTTTAAAGATTTATTTATTTATTTATTTCAGAGGGGGGGAGGGGCAGAGGGAGAGAATCCAAAGAGGATTCCCCCCTGAGCTTGGAGCCAGACCTGAGGCTCCATTCCATGACCCTGAGATCATGACCTGAGCTGAAACCGAGAGTGGGACGCTTAACCAACTGAGTCACCCAGGTACACCTCTAATATTTCTTAATTTTATGACTTTGGTCAAATTCATTAAACTAGGTCTGCCTCACTTTCCACATCAGTAAACTTGGAATAATGGAATTTACATCATTGAACGGTTGTAAGAAGTAAACTAAATTCATGTATGCTAAGTGCTTAGACCAGTGTCTGGCACATGGTAAGTGCTTTAATAAATGTCAGCTAGAAATGGTGTCTACTAGTCATCAAAAATGTCTTCCATTTGATGGAATTATAAGGTTGTATAGACTCAATGGTAGGTTGAGTTGGTTCACACGGTCTCACAAGGACCTATTGTAACAATCTCTTCCCAATTTTGTGTTCAGTGATGAAACAGCTTGAAATCAGCCACATTGAGAATATTTACATGATGGAAATTGGCAAACGCCACAAATCTGACCTCCCTTCTCTCCCCCAGAGAAGTGGCTGTTGAACATTTATCAATATGCCACTGGTTATGTTTATCAGAAAAAGAACCTTTCATCTTGAGCAGGTAGTTCTTTGAATCCATGGAGATTATACAACTATCTTCCATTTTCTTCACACTCTTAATAGAATCAGAAGCTTTTCTCCCTGATGAAGAAATGTTATCACCTCCTGTTTTTAGAATACAAGACTAGTTGAAGATCTGTGTTTTTATCTTACTAGTTAGTTAACTCCAGGAAAATCTCTTAGTTTTCTGAGCCTTGGTCTTCTCTCCTGCAAAATGTTAAAAGTAAAGCCTTGGGACGCCTGGGTGGCTCAGTGGGTTAAAGCCTCTGCCTTTGGGGTGGGTCATGGTCCCGGGGTCCTGGGATTGAGCCCCAAGTAGGGCTCTCTGCTCGGCAGGGAGCCTGCTTCCTTCTCTCTCTCTGCCTGCTTCTCTGCCTACTTGTAATCTCTGTCAAATAAATAAATAATAAATAAATAAATAGATTCTGGAGTCTGTAAGATTTAAAAAAAAAGTCTTGAGTGGCCTACAACAGTCTTCTTGTTTAAATGAAATACTACATATGAAAATGCTTTATGAAATCAAATCCTATACAAATCATTTTTATCATTTGGTAGCATTAAGAAAAAAAAGAAAGCTAACAAGACAGATCTTTCTCCTTTGGATTTTTGATCACAGTACTATTGGGAAAGCCAAAGTGCATGCAATTTCCTGACAAATTATTTCATCCTTACAGAAGATGCTAGTAAAATCTCTTCGTGCTCACAGAATGATTCATGTACAGATTCTTTAAAAAAAATGATAGAAAATTGTTTTCCTATGTATCCTACAAAGACTGCTTCCTGGGACTACTGTGCAAAAGGCTATTACGTTTGAAGTTCTGTTGGGTAATTTTTCTTTTTTTTAACTCAGTGGACAGCAGTAAGGAGTGAATTATTTTTGTTCAGGTAATACCAGGCACGTATTATTCTGTAGCTTTACAGCAAAATATGCTTCTCTTCACAGAGAGTGATACAAGCATCTCTGTGTTGTAAACCTTTTTTCAGGCAAAACTAGGTGCACCGAGGAAGACTGAGAATTTGTTGATGTTGGTAAGTCCCATGTGTTTATCCTCCTCCTCCAGTCTTCCGGGGAAGAGGCGGGAAATGCAGTCAGTTTCAGCAAAGAGCTAGTCATTGCTACGGAGAAGACAACAAATGGTCAACGACCTCCGAGCGCTTAGAAAACCTCATTCCACGTATGAAAAACAGTTATGTATCTGAGTTGCAAAGAATCTGTGGTTACTTCAGAGAGATGGCTGCTTTGCTTTTTATTTGAGATGTTTTTATGGAGAAAGTAAGTTTAATGGCATCACATAAAGATGCTTTGTTCAGAATCATTATAGTCATTATAACTTTATTTCATGTTAGGTCTACGAATTCTCAGAGCAGCTTTTCCCAAATGGTAACAGATACAATAATGGGTATTCTTTCACCATTGTATTTTTTGCTCTTAAATAAAGTAGGAAATGATGTGTTAAATTTAAACAGGTGTGTGTGTGTGTGTGTGTGTTTGTGCGCGCGTGCGCGCGCTATAGGAGCTTTAGAATGTCAAGAGGCACACTGGCTCTCCCAGACTCAAGTGTAGTAGGAAATGTTTTCCAAACTTACGTGACCACAGAATCACTCCTATAAGAACATTTCAGAGAACAGTTGCACCCCAGAATACACGTTGGTAAATCCATCTTACATGGTTGTTAGTTGAGCTAATGACTAGAGTGTTATAAACACCATTAAAAACGGTTTAGAGCGGGGAATATTCACTTAACGCTGAAAAGAACTGGGGGCTGCGTGAAGGAGGCATCTGAGCTGGGCCATGAAGGATGAGGAAAATTCTGACAGGCAGGTTTGGTTAATTGGGAACTTCTCAGGTGCAGAAAGAGGCATAGGCAGATGGTAATTGCCTACATTAATATAGTTGGTATAATACTGTTACTAGATTTCCAGAAGGACAGAGCTTAAACCAAAGGTCAAATTCTTCCTCAGAAGCTGTACCCTTTATACGCAGCCTTTCCATATTAAGCTAGCAAAGAAGACTGAGCAAATTATGTAGAATCTTGGATTCTAAGCTAAAGCATTTAGATTTAAGTAATGTGCAATTTCCCCCCTATTTCTTAGCCTACACAGAGAACATAAACATTTAGTATTTTGGCATACAACTATGTAAATATGTAAATACCATAACATGTGAATAGACTTCGGTGTTAGGATGTCTTAGTAGAACCACTGAGAAGTTTACACACAGAAACACATGTGTAGTCGTCTTCTGTCACAGAAAGGGCTGAACTCTTTCAATCCAAGGGAAGTAAACAGGCCTTCCCCCGCCTTTCCTCCTGACACCTCAAAGCACGTCATGTGAGTGATAAGTCTGTAACATCACTAGGGTGACTTCTGTAGAGCGTATGTAAGAAATCAATGTTGGGTGCTTCAAGTGGTCAGCTTTCACTTGTCAATGTTAAGGCAGTGCATGTTCCAAGACCTTAGTGACAGAAAGGAGATGATGTTCTAAACTGTATCTCCACATAAGGAAGTAGGAAATTCTCAGGCTTCACCCCTGGTTCTTTGAGGTAATAGTTGCTCAAAGGGCAGATACGACCGGTAGAGAACTTTTATTTCCGTATTGAATGTAAACCCTCTAGTGTAAAGGAAGAGTTGTGGCAGTCTGCACTCAACTTGCTGCAGTAATAAAATAATTGTTCCATGGGCTTCTCGATGCTGTTACAGACTCACTCCTCAGGACCCAGCGCCTGCACAAGAGACTGAGATTTATTGGGTAACTCACCTGGAGCCTGTCTCCTGAGGAGGAATCTGCTTCATGGCTTTCCCGTTCCCTCAGGCTCCTACACAACACATCTGCCTAGCCTCCCCACACAGGTCTGACATATGTGCTTCCCACGATAGCAAGCAGCTAGTCTGACAGACCGACCTGTGTCCATGTGTGCCTGGTATGGGAGGAGCTGCTTTCCCTCCTCCCAGGCAACAGGCTCCAGCTAGAAATGTCGCTTAAAGACAGTGCTCAAGGGGTGCCTGGGTGGCTCAGTGGGTTAAGCCTCTGCCTTCGGCTTGGGTCATGATTTCAGGGTCCTGGGATCGAGCCCCACATTGGGCTCTCTGCTCAGCAGGGAGCCTGCCTTCCCCCTCTCTCTGCCTACGTGTGATCTCTCTCTCTGTCAAATAAATAAATAAAATCTTAAAAAAAAAAAAAGTGCTCAGGACGTTTTCCTCCTCACGGCCCCCACTCCCCATGTCACGCAAACTATGATGCACCCAAAGCATGGTTCTAAGAGCCTCTGCCCGTGGGGTGTTGCACCCTGAGGAGAAGGCACAGTCCAGGCAAGCCAGAATCATATTTTGAGCTGGGCTCCTGTTTCCTCAAAAAAGAGAGGTAGGGAGCTGCCAGCACATAGTAAAAATCCCCACATCCACTGCCAATGTGTTCAAGCCAATCGTGCTAAGCACCCCTTCCAGTGAGAAGAACCGAAGAGTCTGCAGTCTGGTTGAAGGAGCTTTTCATGTGGGTGTTTGACGAGAGGAGCATGCCACGACGAATCCAAGAAAATAAATTTATTAAACTTTGAAGGAAAAAAATCCACAGACATAAGGAAAGTTAAATATAAACTGCAGGACACAACTAGTCATACTAGTGAATAATGGCTTGTGTGGCCAGCAAAGTACCAAAAGGACATTCTGAGACTGATTGAGGTATTTAGCTATTTTTGGCTATAGAAATTGTTGTCAGCCTATTGTGAAACAGTAAGATAGTTTTCCCAAGCACACAGTTTTAAATTGAATTAGGTTCTACACCGATGAAATTGTATATGAAACTAAACTAAATTACGTAGCTCTTAGAGAAAACCATAGCAGCAAGGTAGCAGAAAACCCATTAAACACCTATTACAAAGTAACATGTTGAACTTGGAACACCCAGTTCTAGCTTTTCACTGTCCTTCCTGCAAGAAAGAGGGAATTTAAAATTACCAACCATTAAGCCTGTTTCCGAAAAAGGTCTGAGCTAAATGGCAAATACTATTTAAGTTACAGCTAACTTTAAAGTTTCATTACATGTAAAAAAAAAAAAAAAGAAAGAAAGAAAGAAAGAAAAAGAAGACAAAACCAAACTTAAAGTGAGAAGCATTCTTCAGTGAGATGAGATTCTTCTCCTTTGACAAACCTTTTGGGGAGCGATCCCGAAGCTCCTACAAATGGTGCTGAGATTACCAAGGGACTGAACAGTAATTTATACCTTACTTCAGGCCCCTTCTTTTCCTTCTGACTACCCGCTTTGAGGCCAAGCCACTCAGAGGGGAAATAAAAAATGAGACTTCTTTGTCTGCTACTTCAAATAAACCCGAGAAAGGGTTTGGTGAGGAAGAAAGTTTCCGCTATGGGTTTAAGACATCTCTGACTTCTCGGTGGGGATTTAAAATCTTGTTCTGTCTGTTTCTTGTTACCAGGAAGAGCGGGTCTATGCCTGGCCATCGGCTGTGAAACAAAAACCTCTTTCTCGAACTTCTTATTCCACGATCTGGTTTAACTTCGCTTCCACCTGCTTCAACTTACAAAATGCTTCTTGGACTTTATTCCCTTCTTCGGTAACCGTGTAAACAAAATCAAGTCCTGTCTGAAGAGATGCTACAATAGAGGTTCTGGGGCCTACCCCTCATGATCTGTCCGCCCCCCAAACTCCCTGCACGCGCAGCCGGAGCACCCGGGCAGCCTGCCCCGAGGGCCCGGCTCGCCTTCCCACTTCTCCTAGTATGGAGCTTTCTGACAGGAACCAAAATTTGGGCAAGAAAGGGTTTTTTGTCTGCCTGTTTCAGTTTGACTGGTGCCTCTGTCTTTAAGTTTTCTCTACTAACAAATAGTTTTAAAAAATTTTAAATAAGATGAGCCTGTTCCAGTAATGCAGGTAACTACAATCATTTCAGAACTGTTCAAGGACTTTGGGGAGGTTATAAAAAGGGCCTGGTAAAAAACTAACTTGTTCATTTGTTTTTCTTTAGGTGTACTGACCAAAGCAGTAAACTAGCTTTTGACTGTAGTCGCTACATTCTTTCCAGGGGTCTGCATGAACTACAGTACACAGTGTATCGTGTGATAGAAAATAGCCATGCTTGAAGTGTAAATTATTAAAAATAGCTTTATAAATTTTATGTCAAAATAAATGTCTCACATATCCAAACTATTTTTTTTGGCCTTCTTACCTATAATTTTAGTTCCCAATTACTTAAAAAAAAAAATTAGCCTGTGCTCTGATTTGCATTCCATTTTCCTGAACTGCAAAAGCCACCTGATTTTTCGCTTTTTCAAAAAGCATGATTCACTATACATTAAAAACAGCCATTCTATGCTTAGTATCACAAAATTAACACCCACATTAACAAGACAATTACCGCCACTAAACAGTCTTTGAGACAGTTCTTTAAAAATATTTACAATTCACAATAGGAATATCGATCTCATTAGGCCTTCTTCTTCTTCTCTTTTTTAATATCATGTTTCAACATTTTAGGAAAAGGCATTTAGAATTCACTCCCCTATCCCCCCCAGCATTGTTTTGGTTTAAGCTCTCATGCCCTAGCAGACTCTTTACCATTAAATACAGACCTTGTGGGAAACCCGAGAAAGACTACGGCATGATTTTGTTCAGTTGGTCTGTGCTCACGTAGCCGCACGATGAGAGAAGCTCCTTGTCAGGCAAGGGCAGGGCTGTGGCATTGAGCACGAGACCCCGCGGAGACTGCACGATGTGAATGGAGGTGTAGTCCGGGACGGGCCTCTCCGAGCTCGGAGCCTGCTCTGCTGTCCCAGACTGGCCAGCGGTAGTGGTAAGGCTTTCTGTGGTGATGTAAGTGTCTTCCGGGTTAAAGCTGGGCTCTGCACGTGATTCAGCCTCGACGCGAGGGGCCACAGTGATGCACTTTTTGGCATCTGCCTCGCAGAAGTAGGCACTGTCTATGATGAAGTTCGCTTGGCAGAGTGAGACCACTTCCGGAGGACTGGCACATGGGGACATCCCTGCCTTATTCTTTTGGCCTGGGGAAAGGACCACACTCCCGGCTGGAGTAATGTCGCTTACCTGGGCATAAAAGTCGATGTTCGCCAGTGAACTCGGATTGCTCAGCTGAGGATGGGCAGCTTGATGAGTTGACTCAGTTCCACTGCTAAGAAGTGGTCTTGGTTTGTTTTCCTTTGCCAGGATAACACTGGGCTGCTGAGTGGTCGGGGCAGTATCAGCAGAGGGCGAGTTATTTTGACTCTTCTGGTCAAGGCACAAGAGATCTACTTCCCCTTTTAACCTCTGCGGCTGAGCAACCTCTGAAGTACTGTCACACACGTCACTGGCATTGAAGTCAGTCTCCAGAAGGTCAGGTTCATAACAGCTGGTACGTCCAGAGTCATCATCCTTTGCCCCAAGGATGTTAAGTGACTTCTCATGGTCATGGCTGAGAAGTCTGTCTGTGTCTGATCCTTCCGTCTTTTCTTCTGGGTCATCAATATCCAGCTCAATGAATTCAACCCAAGAGTCATCGTTGTAGAATTCAGGTTTATAGTTGTCATGAATGGCTAAGATTGTGTTCACCTCTTCTAATTTTCCTTCCTAGGAAACAGAAAGAAAATGAGATCTATGAAAAGAAACTCACAATGATGAAAGGATTTGACAAATAACACTCAGACTGAAATTATGGTTATGATAAGAACAATAGTAACAAAACCATATGATGAGAAACACATTAGTGTAGAACTTTTAAATATGTAAGACTTTCTTATGATTTTAAGACCTGTTATTTGGGAACATTTTTCTCCAGAGAGGTTAAAAATGAAACATGATACATATAGCTTGCAAAAGCTCTCAACAAAAGACAATGGTCTTTGTCACTTAGATAATTTATTAAGTACCTTGAGGAGATCTGGATCAATTCCTTTAATCTTTGGAACTGGAACAGGGGGAAGGATCAGCATCTTAATCCTTGAAAACAAATGAAATTTTGGTTTGACATATCTATAGAATTATACATTCTCTTATTTCAAAAGATAGGAATAAAATGTTGGTGGCAGTATTACTTATTCCAAATTTTCTGGTGCTCCACATATGCAGAATATGAGAAAGAAAATATTGAGTAATAAATGATGAGGAAAAACTATAGAAGAAAAAAAAAGAACAAAAATCAACAGAAAAGCCCTCATGTGAAGCCAGTTTAAATAAAACATGGTTTCCTAAAATCTTTTTTCCCCCTTTTGTCTTTATTGAGAGCCAGCATTAGTATTTGTGAATGAGAAATTTGATTCCATCGAAAGCCAATTTCCATTTCATCTATAAGGATGGTAATTTTAATGTACATCTCATGAGTAATTTGCAGAGAAGAGGTAGAAAGAAAAGAAAAAGAAGGAAGAGCCAATACACATGGAATCAAAATTATTTGCACCCTCAAAAAAGGATGAACGGACCTAAGTTTGCACTACGTGGCTCACATTATTATAAAATTATTTAAGATGATCTCATAAACCAGGTGTCATTGCAGGGCTCATTACAGTTGGGAAGACTGAATTTGAACTATCTCTAACTGATCAATAGGGATCAATTTATGGATCCATATATATGGATCCAAATGGATCAATATATATCTAATTTTATCTTGCACTTAAATTTTCTGTTCTAAATATTTAAATTATTATTTTTAAAGATTTTATTTATTTATTTGACAGTGAGAAAACAAGCACAAGTGGGGAAGCATTAGGCAGAGGGAGAAACAGATTTCCTGCTGAGCAGAGTCTGATTTGGGGCTCCATCCCAGAACCCTGGGATCATACCTAAGCCGAAGGCAGATGCTTAACCGACTGAGGCACCCAGGAACCCCTTCAAATTATTTTTTGACCATAATTCATTTCAGTGTCTATTCTGCCTGCCTTGCACTTTATCGTATCCCTAGCACTTAGAACAATTCCTGGCACACAGAAGGTGCTCAATAAACACTTCCTGAATAAATCTGAACACCTCATTTATCTAGTTTGTTAATAGCGTTAACTAGAATTTATGTCTTAAAATTAACATTGCAGCTCTGGAAAAAAAAAAAAGCTTGAAGATTAGCAATTCTAGTCAACTCATTTATTGTTTTAAAAAACCCTACGAGTCAGAGATGCAACTGTTGGGCAGGGATGATAAACTGCTTTTGGGACATTAGCTGATATTCCACTTAATGTGAATGGACAGTCAAGTCTATTCAATAGGGAACCCACGCTCTGAATATTTCCATCTGCCTTTTTACCTAACCAAGGAAAAAGCCAAATTCTGTCTTTTAAATTGCTGTAAGTGGCCTCCACTAGGTTTACTTAGTGGGGCAAGTGTTAAAACGAATTTGTACCAGTGAATAGAAGATACAGGAAAAATACAAATTATTAATAATAACTGCTACCATTTTTTTGAATGCCTCTGATAAACCAGACTCCATAAGATATATTTGGCACTAACCTGTGGGCTGGCAAAGAATGGCCTGAAGGCCAAATCATGTCTGCTCTCTGTATTTGTAAATAAAGTTTTATTGGAACACAGTCATATTCACTACTCTACCCATTGTTATGACTGCTCTCATGCCACGGTGGCAGAGCTGAGGAGTTGTGACTGAGACTGCATGGCCCCAGAAGCCTAAAAATGTACTCTCTGGCCCTTTATAACACAGGTTTGTCAACCACACGCTAAACATTTTATTTAATTCTTATAACCACTAGGGAGGCAGTTAACATTATCTATGGAAAGATTTAGAGATTTAAGGAATGTATTTAAATCATACGCTAATTCTTGGCACAGCTGGGGCCCAAATCCAAAATACATAACTCCAAAACCCAGGCCCTTTGCCTTCTGTCATCCTGCTGTGTCATCCTGCCGTGTCTCTCTCAATGAACACTTTAAATGTCAAAAACATAGAAAAATGCAGCACAATTTTAATGACAGGAAGCAAAGATTCCCGAACGTCTGACGCTTGACTTTGTTACATGTGCCTCTCAATCTTTGCCCAGGATGGTGCACATGCTAGCTATCTGGGCGTGATGGCAGGCTTCGTGCCAGGGCGAAGGACACTGCCAGCCTTTAGGGCCCAAGCAGGTCACGCAAATGAACGAAGGAGGCCTGGGGCAAGGTCAGAGGGCGGATGGGAATGGTGATGGAGAACACAGGCTCTTCCCGAAGGGAACAGCTGGTCTTCTGCTTCAGCCCAGGTTGCCATGCAGGAGTATCAACCGAGTTTCACCAGATCTTTCAGTTGATAAAGACCCCCTGGAAATCTGGATTTTTGTGTGGAAACTCCCTAGCGTGTAAACATTTTGTAGCAAATCCACATAACACAAAGCAACGACACAGGAGGATCTGAAGGCCGAGTCCAGCTTTCGGGTGGCCAGTGTGGCACTTCTGTTTAAGGCCAATACAGTTCTTTCTCTCCTGATTAGTAACAGCTCAAAGGCTGGGATGAACCGTACGGTGGGAACGACTGACAACACTGTACGGATAAACTGGCAGGAAACCCTGTGACTCTTCTATCATTTTTATTCAAATCCAAATTGCATTATAAATCTTGCTACAGCTGATTCTTAATGATCTGGAAAGGGAAAAGTGGCATGGGCTCAACACTTCCAACAACAGGCAGGACCTGAAGCCCTTTTGAACCCTAACATTCTAGGGAAGGCTGACATAAGTACTTCGTTCTTTGGGGTATCATTTTAATGATTAGAACTTCATGTTCTTTCCACACCTGCTAACAACTGTCTTCTCCCATTTCCTATTTCACTGGAACATAGAAATGGGAGACCACGACAAGGGTTTTTAGGGGCAAATGAAAGAACAAAACTAATTCTTTTCTACAGAGAACTTAATTTAGTACAGGAAATTTGAGAGTACAATAAAGATTTCAGAGCAATTTTGCAATTTGGTAATTCTAAGCGTCAAAGTTAAGAACTTCATTATCCTTAGGGAACACATTTTTGTACAAAGGTTAATATATTTTCAAAATTCTCTTTGTTGAGTGAATTATTTTTTCTTTGAAATCTTGTTAGCTAATATAATTAACATAACAAATTTACAAGGCCTTCACAAAGACTCAAAATTGACAGCTAATGTTAGGACTGAATTACTTCATATATATATATATATATATGAAGTAATTCAGTATATATATATATATATAGTGGGCATATCTACTGTAGTTACATGTAAATTAGCCCATCAACTGTACAGATCAATACAGACAAATTAATCAACAGAATAATCTGCCTCCTTTGTGGTTGGCATTACATAAATATATAAATTACTTAAGATTCTATAAATGTATTTACTATTTTTTCCCCAAACAACTAAAAACTGTATTGTCTTGCTTTATAATACTTGTGCTTATAAGAGAAATGTTGCTAAAAAGCTAGATGCAAAATGGAATTCTGCAGAATGAATTTTGTATTCCCACTGGCTTACATTATAGAACTGGAGTTGCAACTCCAATTAAAAAGCTTTTGCAATGTATTCACATAGAACCTGTTTTGATTTGCAGATGCCTCTAGGCTTCAGCTGGAGAAAGTGTCTTCAGTTCTAGGTATGGTGACCCACCATCTTGGTTAGTCTGCAACTGGGAGGTTTTCCAGGACTTTCAGTGTTCAAACCAGGAAAAGTTCCAGGCAAACTGGGAGTGTTAGTCACCCTCATTCTAGAAGAAGGGGCAGGATGAACCCATGGGACTTAAAAAATACTCTAAATGCAAGAAAATTTGCAATTGGTACTAATAACTTCTCCGATATTTTTCCTGTATTTTGTATTACAATTTCCTATAGTCTGTGTAGAATTTCTTTCAGGAAGAAAAACAGTGATAGTTCTACAGCTCAAGGGAAATTTAAGGGTCATACAGTCCAACATGCTTTTATTACCCACAAGAACATGCAGCCCAGAGGTTAAGAGACTCAAACAAGATCAAACAGCAATACCAGAATAATGACTGGGACCTGAGTCGGGATACCAAGAGAATACAGAAGGCAATCTCTTCAAATTTAGAAAGAATTTTAGCTGTGTTTACAAATGTGGGTAATTTATAATAATTTAATTAAATTTAATAATTTCAATAAAACCTGGGTTTACTCGAAAACTCCATTATATGAAGTCTAAAATGGTTTTATTTGATTGAATTATTTAGGTGGCTTTTGTTTGCCACTAACATTTGCTTGTCCAATAGGACTGTGTTAAACTTAGCTAAAGGTTCAGTGCCACTCCGTTGTCCTAGAATGAATGGGCCAGCTCGTTCAGGACTTGGAACAGATCAAGGGGCAGCTCTGAGATGACAGTCCTGTTAAGGAGGGGCCAATCACAAGGTGCGTGGCCACTAGCCTCAGCCTCCTTGTCCTATGCATTTCCCCAGGTAGAACAGACACCCAGCAATTCTCTATGATGAACACAACAAAGTGGCAAATGCGTAACTAGTGATAATATTTTACTGGATTAATTAAAATTTTTACTCATGATTTGTAAAAGAAATACCAAATAAACAAATGGAAACACATTGGGAAATCTAAACACTGGCAAAAACATCTAAATAGACTTTTTCACACCTACCTTTGCTGTTTAGAAAATATGAATAAAAATAATATCATCGTTAGCCCAAATATTCCAAAGATAATAATTAAGAACCATGGAAACTGGAAATCTGAAAACACAAAAGAGTATTATCTCACTCAAAGAATTAGGAATAGTTGATGTTTACATTTTACTTTTCTTTTCCACATAAAAATATTTCTTAATTTATATTCATCTAGTAAAGTCAGTGATTTCTCTTGATAACCACTAAAACAGAATGTAATGATATAGGAGTATCTGCTGTTTCAAGGGTATCTTTGTTCACTTTTTCTTTTTTTTTTAAGATTTTATTTACTTATTTGACAGACAGAGATTACAAGTAGGCAAGAGAGGCAGGCAGGAGAGAGGAGGAAGCAGGCTCTCCGCGGAGCAGAGAGCCCGATGTGGGGCTCGATCCCAGGACCCTGGGATCATGACCTGAGCCGAAAGCAGAGGCTTTAACCCACTGAGCCACCCAGGCGCCCCTCTTTGTTCACTTCTTTAAATATTTGCACATATGAGGGGGTGCCTGGGTGGCTCAGTGGGTTAAATAAAGCCTCTGCCTTCGGCTCAGGTCATGATCTCAAGGTCCTGGAATTGAGGCCCCCCCACCTTCCGCATGGGAGCCTGCTTCCTCCTCTCTCTCCGCCTGCCTCTCTGCCTACTTGTGATCTCTGTCAAATAAATAAAATCCTAAAAAAAAATCTTTTCACATATGAAAAAAAATCAAAATGAAGAAAAAGCAGTTTATGCACAATCCATATTTATATAAAAAGTTCACAACAACTGTTTTAAGCACCTTATGTGTTCAGGGTGTATAATTAGTGACTTTAGCTCTAGAAAGAAATGCTGTTTGTTAACATACTACTAAACCCAAATGATGTCCACTTGGTTTATCCTTCTTTCCTTCCCCGCTTCCTCCCTCCCTCCATTTCCCTTCCCTCCTCCTCTCTCTCCTACCCCCTTTCCCCTTCCCTTCCCTCCTTTCCCCTTCCCTCCCCTCCCCTTCCACTCTTCTTTCCTCCCTCCCTTCCTTCCCTTCTATCCATCTATCTATCATCTATCTTACATATGGTAATATTTTTTTACCCTCCAGACTAAGGATCCATCAAAAAGATGGGGGCAAAGCTTCTATTTTTGAATCAAGGCCAAAACTTCTTAGACATGCAGACATATTTTGCAGATTACAAAATATTCTTTGATAGAGGAAGATCACTACAGGGGCTCCCATCTTCTACTTGGTAGCAGAATTGGGGGAATTTGTTCATAAAACTTCAATTTCGTTTCTTAAGACCAAGTGGCTACCAGCTACCTGCAGTAGGTTCCCAGTGTTCCCCACTTTTTAACTGAAATAAAGTTGATATACAATGTTCTATCAGTTTCAAGTGTACAACAGGTGATTCAACAATTTTATACATTATTCAGCGCTCACCGTGACAACTGTAGTTACCACCCGTCACTGTACAACGCTATTACAGTATTGCTGCCTACGTTCCCTATGCTGCACTTCATCCCTGTGACTTATTCATTTTGTAACCGGAAGTCTGCACCTCTTAATCCCCTTCATCTGTTTCACCTAACCTCCCACATGTCCTCTCCTCTGGCAACCGTTGAGTTTGTTTTCTGTATTTATGAGTCTGTTTCTGCTTTGCTTTGTTCATTTATTTTGGTTTTTTAGATTACACATATAAATGAAATCACAGGGTATGTGTCTTTCTCTGTCCTACTTATTTCACTTAGCATCATACCCTCTAGCTTCATCTCTGTTGTTGTGAATAGTGAGCTTTCATCCTCATTACAGCTAATATATCATAACGGATAAAGATGTGATCGATCGATCGATCGATCTATCTCTCATGCTCACTGCAGCATTATTTATAATAGCTAAGATAACAGAAGCAGCCTAAATGTCCACTAGTAGGTGAATGAATAAAACCGGTGTTTTCATTGGCTAAATACCCAGTAGTGGAGTTACTGGATTATATGGTATTTCAATTTTAAAAAAATTTTTTTTTTTAAGATTTTATTTATTTATTTGACAGAGATCACAAGTAGGCAGAGAGAGACAGAGAGAGGGAAGCAGGCTCACCGCTGAGCAGAGAGCCCGATGCGGGGCTCAATCCCAGGACCCTGAGATCATGACCTGAGCCGAAGGCAGCGGCTTAACCACTGAGCCACCCAGGCGCCCCTCAATTTTTTTTAAAAAAGATTTTATTTCTTTATTTGACAGACAGAGATCACAAGTAGGCAGAGAGGCAGGCAGAGAGAGAGGGGGAGGAAGCAGGCTCCCTGCTGAGCAGAGAGCCTGATGCGAGGCTCGACCCCAGGACCCTGAGATCATGACCTGAGCCGAAGGCAGAGGCTTTAACCCACTGAGCCACCCAGGCGCCCCGATATTTTAATACTCTCTATATTTTACACTCTATATTTTAATACACTCTATATTTTAATACTCTCTTCTTAAGACTCCATACTGTGTTCCCAAGTGGCTGATCCAATTTACCTTCCCAACAACAGTGTAGCAAGGCTCCCTCCACTCTGCCTCAGGGTTATCTGCTTTACATGAACAGACACAGGTAGGATTGGCTTTAATATTGCTCTATTAAAAGCAGGATTTTATGTTGTAATATTCCTTTGTTATTTTTATTTTCTTATTCAGTTACTAAAATCCCTAAGGGAGATATGATGGTTATTATAAAGAATTAGTGGAGGAGAGAACGCCATTTAGTATCCTGTGATATCTGTAAGCTTTTATATCAATAACATATTCAGGAACATAACAAAGCTAGAACTTCGCTTTTCTTTAAACATGGAAGGAAGAATCAGTTAAGAGATCTATGCTTAACTGCATTAAATGGCATCACAATAAGCTTCAAGGGTGTGTGGCAAATGTACTTTTCGCTTATTTTATTTTATTATTATTTTTTAAAAGATTTTATTTATTTATTTGAGAGAGAGCAAGACGGTACAAGCAGGGGAGGGGCAGAGGGAGAAGGAGAAGCAGACTCCTCACTGAGCAGGGAGCCCGACATGGGGCTCGATCCCAGGATCCTGGGATCACCACCCGAGCCGAAGGCAGATGCTTAACTGACTGAGCCACCTGGGCGTCCCGCAGGTGTACTTTTCAAATCAGAATTTCATTATATAAAATACTGTTTAAAAGATCAAGCCTGGGACGCCTGGGTGGCTCAGTTGGTTAAGCAGCTGCCTTCGGCTCGGGTCATGATCCCAGCGTCCTGGGATCAAGTCCCACATCGGGCTCCTTGCTCAGCAGGGAGCCTGCTTCTCCCTCTGCCTCTGTCTGCCACTCTGTCTGCCTGTGCTCGCTCTCTCTCTCTCTGACAAAAAAATAAATTAAAAAAAATCTTTAAAAGATCAAGCCTGTTAACTAAAACTTAGAAAAAAACAGTGCTACAGGCATTTTCATTTAAATGCTCTCTAGTATCATGAGTTCTACCTGTAGCATCAACGCGGAAATAGCAGTTCAGTTTCTCTACAGCTTGTGATTTCGTCAGCAGGTCTCAGCTCCTCAGGCAGAGCTTCACTGCAGAGGCGCTATGGCTAATTCCCATGTGGGAGTGATCGCTTTATATACCTACTGCTCATTGTTAAGTAGACTTCTTTCTGTGTCTAAAGTTCTAATTCTTTTATTCTGAATTCATAGATCCTCATTTCTTTGAATTTGAATTATCTTTGTATTTTTCTTTTATAGGTTCTTCTTCTTCTTCTTTTTTTTTTAAGATTTTATTTATTTATTTGACAGACAGAGATCACAAGCAGGCAGAGAGAGAGGAGGAAGCAGGCTCCCTGCTGAGCAGAGAGCCTGATGCGGGGCTCGATCCCAGGACCCTGTGATCATGACCCGAGCCGAAGGCAGAGGCTTTAACCCACTGAGCCACCCAGGCGCCCCGGATCTTCAAATGTTCCATGTCATTCTGGCACATAACTAGCATGCGACTTAATAAGCCTGTCTCCAGGTAAAAGCCATACCTAACCTTTCTAAAACCAATGAGCGCCTGCCATTGACTATCTATGCTGACAGGGTATTAGGCTTTGCCTCAGATGTCACATATCTACCCATCCATATGGATCCACTATTTCTACACTATGCATTTGAAAAGCATTTTTTGGACTATCAATGCAAAACAAACTCATCATAGAAATCTTTAGAAATATAGAAAAGTATGAAGAAAAGAATTATCTGAAATTCTGACATCCAGAGATCACACCATTGATCTCTTAGTGCACCTTCCCCTCTCTAACTTACACCTACCCCCGGACATCCCCTGAATCGAATCATCACGGACTAAGTTCTCCTCCCATTTTTGTAATGAACAGGATCTGTTAAAAAGAGTGAACTTGAGGTCTCTCACCCTGACATTTGAACACCCTGAAACGTAGGCAATGTATTACTCTATTAATAGACAAAAGCCATGTTGGCTGCCATTTTAAATCGTTTACCTTCTTCACATGCAAATGGGCTCATCTGAGGAAGTGCTACATACAGCGCCTCACTGAACTCGCCGTACTTTTCAGAATTTCGTTGTCTGGATCTCACACGCACTTCATATTCTTTATCCAGCCTCAACGAGTAAATGGGAACTGATGTTGATAGTACAGGGTCCATCTTTCAAGACAAAATATAAAACTGATGGGTTAGTGAGACAACAACTTGACACAATAAACTCTACTAAGCGGTTTCTACATTTGTATTCAAAATGAATTCTGTAAAGTAGATAATATTTTAAAATGCACTTTTGGTGGGGGGGGGTTTTCGGGTGTTGGTCACGGTCAGCACCTGCGCAGCCGCCATAATGGCATGATCGAGCAGAAAGATGGCTGCCATTGGCTACTCTATTTTTCTTTCTGTGTCAAGACTGTCATGGAGCCTGGATACTTTAGCAAATCCAGTATCAAAATTGACCACAGAAGAAAGAACCTAACAGACCAGTAACAATGGAAGACGGTATTAGGGTATAACTTCAAAACAAGATCTGTCACCTCCTATTGCAAATGTTGGTGAAATGACACATTACTTGTGTGGCTTTCAACAATGCCACAATCACATTTCCCACGTGGAAGTTGCTCTTTCAGCAGCAGCTGTATGGAATCAAAGCCCGGGACCTGGTGCTTCTGTTGTGGAGGGAGGGCTTTTGAAACTTGTATCGAGAAATCCTTCCCCCACTGATGCAGAAGACAACCACACTGGCACTTAGGTTGGTCTGACGGAGGACTTTCTTTCTCCGAAAGCACATCTGTACCCCTGAGTCAGTGCAGTCCTTTCAGGGACAACGGAAGCAATTTTCACTCCATTGGAAAGAGTTCAGACATTGCTTCAAGACCGCAAGCATCATGACAAATTTACAAACACTTACCAGGCTTTCACGGCACTCAGATGCCATGGAATGAGAGAATATTATTGAGGTTTGGTACCTGTTCTTTTCCCTAATGGATTCAGCAGTATCCTTTTCTTCAGCTTTTGAGGTCCCATTAAGGAGCATCTGCCTACCGCCATGACTCATACCGCTCATTTGGACAGTGATTTTGTCTGTGGAGGTCTGCTGGCCACCACGTTGGGAATCTTGTTTTTCCCAGTTAATGTTGTGAAAACTCATCTGCAGTCTCAGATTGGCGGGGAATTCCAGTCATTTCCCAAGGTTTTCCAGAAAATCTGGCTATAGCGGGACAGGAAGCTGACAAATGTTTTCAGAGGTGCTCACCTGAATTAATCAACGGTCTCTTATCTCTTAGGGCATAATCAATGCAACTTAGGAGTTCTTGTTAAAGATTATATGAAAGAAAGCATCAGCTAAGTGCCATTTATTAACTGAATAGACCCAAGAAGAATGCAATTTGGCCATGCTCCTAACTGGCCAAAAGCAAGTTGGTGTCGTAAGTTCAGGGCACAATGAATTATGGGCAAAGCCCTTTTCTTAAAGTGCCAACAAATTCAGAATTAAAGGTTCTAACAGGAAAAAAGCAAGATTTACTGGAGGAGTTTGCTACTTAAAGGAAGCTCAAGGCAAGTAACTTTGTAAAGAAACATTCTGTTACATGGATCACAGTCCTCAAAGTTATTTTGGTATAAACCCAAAGATATAATAGACTTGTTTAAAGAAATGCAGCTGTATCTTTGTACTAGGCTGTCAGATATTCTATACAATCAAAGCATAATAGAATTATTATGGAGCATGGTGGAACTATAAAGAAAATTATGGCTATGGTGCTTACCCTTTGGAGTATTATAATTTTGTACAATGACATAAGAACAGGAAAAAAAAACCATATTGCCACACCAAAACAAATCATAGTCACATATACACACACATGCACAGTTTGTTCTTTGGAAATTCTGGGTAGTCATTCAGAAGATCACAGAGTTGGAAAGGGTCTTAGAAAAACCATAATTGTCTATATTATTCTATTAGAAGCAACTACATACCCATTCTGCTTATTCTAGAGGGCTTAAAGTTACCTCAAATGGACTGCTATTCAAAATTTGTGAAGAAATGTCCCTAGAGAGCCTTATGTGGGGCTCAATCCCAGGACCCTGAGACCATGACCTGAGTTGAAGACAGAGGCTTAACCAGTGAGCCACCCAGGCATCCCTATTCATTGATTTTAGAGAGAGAGTGCGAGCGTGTGCATGAGTGAGCTCACGTGGGGTGGGGGCATGGGGGGGGCAGAGGGAGAGAGAAAAGAGAAACCCAAGCAGACTCTGGGCTGAGCATGGAGCCCGATGCGGGGCTTGATCTCATAACCCTGAGATCATGACCTCAGCCGAAACCCAGAGTCACCGTGTTAACCAACTGCGCCACTGAAGTGCCCCTGAAGCTTCTTAACACGTTATATTTGCATGCCTAAGATGGTATTTTAAAGCATTCCCTAAATATTCTTTAAAACATGTGTCCAGTTTTGAAGCCCTAATTTCTGTTATTGTAAACAATATTATTTCATTACAGATTTCATTAATAACAAAACCAAAAAGAGGCCCTCAGCGATTTGATCTCTGCCCCCCTCATCTTCCCTCAACCCTCCAAAGCAGCCACACTAAACCTGATTTCATTTACATGGCCCCTACCGCCAACACTGAACTCTGCCACCTGCCTTTGAGGGCGGTCTCCTTCAGCCAATGCTCAGTGCAAGGACTGTTGATATTCTAAGATGTCGCTCTGGGCACTTTTTCCTACTCCATCCTGACAGACAGTCACATCTTAGATTACTTTTTACACTTGTATTACACTGTGCAAATTTCTGTATTACACTGAAGATTCCCTGGAGCAAACAGTGCCTTCATTATCTTCGCATTTCCAAAGCCCAGCACAATATGGATATAGAGTGGGTGCTCAGGAGATGGTCCATACAGTGTGGATAGTTCTTTGTCACCCATTACTTCTTCAAAAAAAACAATACATTCTTTACTTGATTTAGCAGGTAAATAGCTGGGAACAACTACACCATCATTAGTATCACTTTTATATTCCAAATGCATTTAACTTAAAAAAAGGCACAGTGATATAAAATTCTACATTGTCAGTGGTAACTTGGATTCCGATTAGAAGCAACAGATGGTAGGGACACCTGGGTGGCTCAGTTGGTTAAGCCACTGCCTTTGGTTCAGGTCATGATCCTAGCGTCCTGGATAGAGTCCCACATTGGGCTCCTTGCTTAGTGGGGAGCCTGCTTCTCTCTCTGCCTCTGCCTGCTTGTGCGCACGTGCTCTCTCTCTCTCTCTCTGACAAATACATAAATAAATAAAATATTTAAAAAAAAAGAAGCAACAAACAGTAACTTTCCCCCCTCAACTTATGAACTTCACTTGTTCTTTAAGCTTATGGCACTTGTGCTCATAATCAATTAGAGTGCAAATTTCTTCAGCAGAGGTCAATGCTTAGAGATAAACTCTTGGTATTCATGAGAACTCTGTCTGAGACCGTTGTAAGAAATGCCAAGAGGACGTAACTTCACTTTTAAAAGTTAAGTGAAGTAGAAGTTAACTGATCCCTTTGGAAGATCTAATGAGATTCAGCAGGGAGGCGATAAAAAATGCAACAAAGCCAAGCTGGGATGCAGACCTGAATGACCAACGACTAAGTCCCATGCTCCCAGGGACCTGGCTCAGGTGCAAGCTTTGTACCTGTGCATCAGCTGAAACACAGCTAGATCACTGGACTTTCAGGGTTGAAACTCTCATCAGTAAATCTATCAATGCAGATGTTTGGATTCATATCCTTGCCTTTCTTAGACTGTCAAACTTTTTGTTTTGGGACTCCTTTACACCCCCCAAAATTACTGAGAAGCCCAAAGATTTTGGTTTATTTGGGTTATGCTTATCACTATTGACCACTTAGAAACTGAAACAGAGGGACGCCTGGGTGGCTCAGTTGGTTGGACGACTGCCTTCGGCTCAGGTCATGATCCCGGAGACCCAGGATCGAGTCCCGCATCAGGCTCCCTGCTCCACGGGGAGTCTGCTTCTCCCTCTGACCTTCTCCTTGCTCATGCTCTCTCACTGCCTCTCTCTCAAATAAATAAATAAATAAAATCTTTAAAAAAAAAGAAACTGAAACAGAAATTTTAAAATTAAAATAATATTCAATTGATTTTTTCAAAAATGAGTGTATTCTCCAAAACCACATCGAATTTTGTTAGGAGACGGACACTGTTTTGCATTTTTACACTTGGACCGGTCTCTTTAATACCAGATGGCTGTAGTTTTGCATCTGCTTCTGTGTGTGTTTGGTTTTTTTCCTAACAAAGGGTTGCACGTATTTATTACTGATCAACCTACTGTGGCAGAAGAATAGTAACAGAGAAAAATCGTTTCCCTGATAAAACATGCCTATTGTTCAGGTGGCAGAGATGTTTACAGAGTAACAGGATAGGAACACTGCAGAAATACGGGAGCCGTCTCATGTGCGATCTCTTAGACACAGAGCCTGGTTCTTCTCCAATTTTACCAATTTTTGCCCAAATCCACTAGGGAATGGGATGTTCTGCTTTTGTTTCTTGGCTAGGAATCGCTTGATCCTGAAAGTCTTGTGAGAAGACAAGGCGAGGAACAGACTATGAGAAAATGAGCCACATCTGCTTCTCTATTAAATTTGCATTACATCTGTTGTGTTGTTTTGGTTGAAGTGCATTGAATAGGATCTGGTCTCACACAGATATATAGTGAAGAAAAAGTGGGATATTTTATTTTATTATTTATTTATTTATTTATTTATTTATTTTAAAGGTTTTGTTTATCTATTTGACAGAGACAGAGAGTACTAGCAGGCGTAGCAGCAGGCAGAGGGAGAGGGAGAAACAAGCTCTCAGCCGAGCAGGGAGGCAATGTGGGGCTCTATCCCAGACACTGGGATCATGACCCGAGCTGAAGGCAGATGCTTAACTGAATGAACCACCCAGGTACCCCAAGATGGGATATTTTAATAGCCTTTTCAAATAATTGTGGCTATTCTTCTTCTTCTTAAGACTTTATTTTTAAGTAATCTCCATTATTTAATACATTCTATTTTAATTTAAAAAAAAAGACTTCCTAACCTCAAGTTTCAGTCAAATGTTTATTCAGCAACTAGATGCTGAAATACCTACTATGTGTAAGGCACTGCGAGGTGCTCCAGAGAGCAGTTCTGAGTGTGAACTTGCAGAACTCCTGAGGGTCCCTGAGACCCTTTCGGGGAGTCTGCAAGGTCAAGACTGTTTTCATACTAATTCTGAAAAGTTATTTGTCTTTTTCACTGGGTTGAGATCTGTATCGATGGTGGGAACACTGCTGTCGGCTGAGACCAATCAAAGTGGTCATTCCACCTTTCCACCTAGCACTTTGGGTGGATCCTTTCCCCACTCATGACTTTGGTTACATCCTGTATTACTCATTTGGAAATGACACAGTGAAAGATACTGGATCCTTGAGTTATGCAAATTTTCTAAATGTTCACATGTTTTATTATACAATATAAAAAAATCACTCTAGCTCATTATCACCATCCATCTAGTCAGGAAAAGTCTTCAAGGACTTGGAAAGCTCTCAAGCTCACTGCTGGAGATCTGATGCAATTCTTCCCAAACTAAAATTTTCCTTTGAAAGCTCAAGTTTCATTGGTCACAACTACTGTTGACTGTTTTTCTTGGACTGATAAGCCCACCTCATTCTTTTTCAAGACATATTTGCCAAGTCTTTGCCAACTTCACTATGAATAACCATCTATTAGTTTATCAGTTGTTTTTTCGAGATAAAATGATGTCCCGTGCAAAAAAGCCGGTTCGCTGGCAACTCAGCCATTTGAGAGTCTTCCTAAGACAACCGTGGGCAGCTTAGTACCCGCAGAAGTGCCTTATGCGTCCCAGACATGCGTCACCCAGGATACTAAAAAGCTAGGTCATCAAAGGTTGAGATTTAATAATATTAATAAAATGTGCAGCTTCATCAAGACCATTCTTATGTGGGGCTGGCTCTCTCCCCATTACCATAAGTGCACGGGGGTGGTGAGCATGGTGACGGTCACTGCGGTTTGGAATGTATTATTTGTTTCAGGGGTATAGGTCTGTGATTCATCAGGCTTACACATTTCATGGTGCTCATTAGAGCACATACCCTCCCCAAGGTCCACCAACCAGCCATCCTTCCCTCCCTCCCTCCTCCACTCCAGCAGCCCTCAGTTTGTTTCCTGATTAAGAGTCTTATTTGAGTGGCACCCAGGTGGCTCAGTCAGTTGGGCCTCTGCCTTTGGCTCAGGTCATGATCTCAGGGTCCTGGGATCGAGCCCTGCATTGGCCTCTCTGCTCGGTGGGGAGCCTTCTTCTCCCTCTGCCTGCTTCTCTGCCTACGTCCACTCTCTTTCTCCATCAAATAAATAAATAAAACTTTTAAAAAAAGTCTTATTTACTCAACAACCAACTGGGCTTTTTTAAGTTAATGGAACAGATATCTAAATTAAAATGATGCTAGAAATAGTACCTCAAAGCCTGGTATATTCACAGCTGCTCCACACTTA
Organism: Mellivora capensis; assembly: GCA_004024625.1. Lineage (NCBI taxonomy): Eukaryota > Metazoa > Chordata > Mammalia > Carnivora > Mustelidae > Mellivora > Mellivora capensis. Next base: position 38,671 of record PISX010009000.1, read on the forward strand.
ACTTTAATGACAAAACCGGCTTCTTCTCCAGCAGATCCGTGAACAGACAAGGCCTGGTGTCTCAAAATTCTGGGAGTGAATTTGCCAGGCCACAGGGCAAACCCTGCTGTCTGGCCAGAAACCACTTGGCTTGGCCAGGGTTACGACTCTGTGATTAGACTGATTTAGAATTAGTTATATTGGGAGCAGCAAGATAATCCCGTTTTCCTCCTAGCTGTGTGCCATGTGGAACCTATCTAACTGCCTAGTTCCCATATATTTGTCAAGGAGGTAAGGTGTTCAGAGATCAACCACCACTATGCTCCTCACCTACATAAAAACCTCCTAGTTCGATTCTTCCCTGACATACGTAAAAAACATTCTTCTGAAACCTCTAGGGGACAAACACCATTCCTCTGTTTCCCTCCTGGAGTCACTTATGAACTAGCATTAATGGGGGTCTTGTAAGTAGTAGCAACGAAAATTGTGGGAGAATATCTAGCCATAACTCATGGTTGACCTTGATCATGACTCTTTCCACGTTTAGCCACATCCCCAAAGATAGCTTAAGTGGCTAGAGTAAACAGGGCACTGAGGATGAGAGGGGAGATAGATTTCCTTTCCTTCCTTAGGCTCCCATAGAAGCTCCATGTAAGCATCTGCCCAAGATGATATTTTACTGATTATGTCTGATTATGCCTGTTTTCCTCAAATAAGAAAATATGGAGTCTGTAGCATGAACATGTGGCCCGAGGTCAAAAGGCAGTCTAATGGTAAACGAGAGATGTTGATACAAAAAAAGAGAAGAGACAAAGCATTTTTAAGTGTCATATGTAAGGATATCTTACCATTTTCCACTGGGACTCATTTACTTCTTTGTACTGCAGTTCATACTCCAGGACTATCCATCCCTTCTGAACATCTGCATTGGGTGGTGGTTCCCATCTCACTTGGATATCTGCATGAATCCCCGTTAAACTGACGTTCAGTAAAGTCCAGTTGAGGCCGATGGGTGGATCTGGTTGCACTGTGCATTTTAACAGAGAGTTAGGGCACAGAGACACGGACAGGTACAGCTTCCTTTGATGGACGGCTTTCTTCTGAAATACCAATTACTTCATGCATTTTTATTATTCATACCCTTAATTCTTCCAATAGTCTTATTATACTCTCATTGTATAAGAGAGTATCGTTTTTTTTGACTTGAGTATGATCTGTTTTTAACTTTGAAGAAAACCCCTACACAAAAAAATTCCTTTTCAAGTTTAAAATCTGATCCAAAATTTTTCTTGAGAATTTGCCATGTCTTACATTCCTTTTAGCCTTGATAGGATTAATGCTTTGGGATTTTGGCAGTGGAATTCATTGAAACTAGAAACGGAGTTAAGACCTAGAGTATTTAAACATGTGGCTGCTTTGGAAGGAGGGATAGAGAAATCTTTTTCATTCCAGATTGTTTATTACCTAAGGCAAGAATCTTATTAATTTCTGTATTGCTACTAGAACAATCCTTCCAAACACTCAGCTAATGCTCCTTAGCTTGTTGTCTTCCTAGCCATGTGTGATGATTTTTTCAGACCTAAGAAGGCACTGTGCTCTTCTCTCAAACGGTGATGAGTCAGGGTTTTCTGTCTCTTACTTAACCACATGTGAACAATCTGAAATAGCGTTTTGCTTGGTTTCTATTGACATACGGTACATTCTCTAGTAAATCAGCTGTATTCTGCTGATCAGGACTGCAGAGACTACAACTTTCCAAAGCCTGATGAAGAGAAATATAGATTCCAAAGCTAGGAACTATATCCAAATTTACATTCCAGATAGTTCCCCATGAACTATTCCGCCTTGGGTCTCAGTACTGATGTTTTCAAAAGTCACTTGCAGATACAGAGTAAAATTTACTTTCTTTTCTACCGTGTGTAGAAGGTCACCTAGAGCATTGCCAAGTCTGGATCCCTCGGGTTGGCCAGAGAATTGCCTACAAATGTAAGTGTGAGCAGCTCTAACTGGCTGTTAAAATCTGGTGTCTCAAAGGGGAAGCTCATGCACTCAACCAGAGTGAAAACAGACCTTACTGCAAAGGAGCATATTGGCCCTTGCAGAGTAGACACAACTCTAAAAAAAAAAAAAGGGTATCCAAATATGACTAATAATGACCACTTTTGGAAATTAAATTGGAGGGATCTTCAGAATAGCTGAGCTGCATATGGCTACCGTCAGGACAGTAACGCTTTGCCCTTCCGGATTTGTTGGGGATCGAGGAATTCTGATAACTGAAGCTTAACTCTTTAAGAGACCAAAACATATAAATACTTTTGATGGGAAAATCTCAACTTACTACTCACGTTTCATCTTAAAAACTCTCCTTTCTATTTTAAATAGAAGATTTGGAATGGTTCTTTTTGGGAAGCCTTGTACCACTGTTAGAAGCATCATAACGGCCTCCCCCTTCCCTCTGTACATCCTGCCAAGTGCTGTCCACAGCTCCCCTGAGATGTTGCAAAAGCACCTGAGACTGAGTACATCCCTAGGCAGCTCCTGGTCCCCTCCTCAGAATGCGCTCCTCTGTCACTTTCCCTTTCTCTGTTAATGGTGGCTCCATTCCTCCGGGTGCCCAGGATGAAATGAGTGAGCTCTTCCTTGACGCATCATTTCCCTCACCACCCCCACGTTCTGTCAGCTGTACTTTCAAGATGGTCCCGGAGTCCAACCACTGCTCGCCACCTGTACCTCCACAACCCAGTCCTGCCATGATTTTTTTTGCCCATATTGCTGCGTTAGCCTCCGAAGTGGTCTTCTCCTGGGGTCCCCGTCCTCCTTCAGTCTATTCTCAATACCCTCCTCAATATACTGGTCACACTGGTTATTTTCACCCTTGAGTTAGACCACATCACTCATTTCAATCCTCCAAAGCCTTCCTCTCTCACTCCAGGTGAAAGCCAAAGTTGCCCAAAGGCTTCAAGGGTGCTATAGCTTTGCCTCACAGATCCCTCAGAAGTGGCCTCTTACATGCCCCTCCTTGCTCACTCTGTACCAGCTCCTCTCCATACCGCGCCATTCCTCGAGTGAGCAAGGGAATGCTCCCAGCACAGGAGCTTTACCCTTGCTGTGCCCTCTTGCTGAAGGGTCTGTCCTTCAGATGGACACATCGTTCTCTCAATTTTTTCTTTATTCAGCAAAGCCAGCTCTGAGGACTCTATTAAAATTGCAACCTCTCCTGCACTCCTCTCCTCCCTCCCTATGTCATTTTTCCTCAGGGCATTGTCTCTCTCTACCCTCACTGGGATAAAATCCCAGGAAGGGAGGAGACATTTTCTGCTCCAGGCACCTAGAAATGTACCTGGCCCAAGGAAGGGACTCAATAAATATTTGCTGACTGCAAGAATGAACAAATGACTACTAATACAGTACTTTAAACCCAAAGATGAGCCCTGTGAGGTAGTAGCAGTACGCTCACATAATGCATGGGGAAGCTGAGGCCTGTGGTTGTCTTCTTCAGATCTCCTAGGCTCACTTCCTTCCTTGCGGTCTCTCTCTCCTAGCTTCTTCCCTCCCTCCCTGCTATGGTTGTTAACTGCCTATCTCCACCTTTTGCCTTAATTATCACAAAGATTATCACCAAGTCTTCTAACCGCTCTATCTCTAGTCTGTGCTACTCCAGTCTACCCTCTACACTCTAGCAGGACAGATTTCCCGGAGGCATTAGTAACGACAGGTGGCACTGGATAACTTTGAGATTAAGAGCGTGGACTCTGGAGCTGTTTTGCCTGGGTTCAAATTTCAGCTCTGCCTACTAGCTATCTGACCTTGAGTTAGCCTTTAAATGCTCTGAGCCTCAACGTTATCATCTGTGAAATGGGGATTATAACAGAACCTCTCTCACAAGGTTATTATACCGACCCACAGGTAAGGGCTTTGTAAGCGTTAGTTAGCTGTTATTATCCTCAGGTCATTTCCCTTCTTAAATATCCTCAAATGCACCTCTTCGCCGCAGTAGAATAAAGTCTCAATTCCTCTGTGGGGTACACAAGACCCCTTATGCTTTCTCTGGCTGATCAATCAGGCCTGCCTAACTGCTCCCGAGTCCTTCAATAGTCTGTGCTGTTTGTCACTTCTGGAACTTCGTAGTCGGTGGAAGACACAGTCCATCTGGTATACCTGGCACTCGCACCAATGCTTTAGGGAGCAATAGAACTGAAGAGAACAGAGCAGAACCATCTCTGGGCAGCCTTTCATCCCTCAGGCCCAATCATTGTACCTTTCCCCACTACCTTGGCTTACTACATCCTCCACACACCTCAAGTCCAGCATCTAAAAAGCAGTACTGCAATTATTTACTTAACATTCCTGACTGCCCTACTTGAACATATCTTACTCATTCTGTAGCCACCACACCCAGCACAGCAATCCAGGGCATGGTAGGCCTTCCAGGAAAGTCAGCCATGGAAATGAGCGGGGCTAGCTATTGGCAGGGACATGGTTAGAACACGGGTCTTGACCCGATATTCTTACTACTACCAGTTTAGCCACTCAGCAGCTCAGTCTATCGACATTGGGGCAAACACTGAATAGTGTCTCCAAGTTATGCAGTTAGGTTCTCTTTTCTGCTTGTTCTTCTCCTGGACAGGCTATCAGATTTATTGTTCCTGCCTGCAGCTTCTAGCCACATTCTCTTAGCCTCTGCCAGTCCGCTGATGCCTGGGAAACCACACACAAGTGTGCAAGGACAGCGCATCGCAGAGAAACTCCAAGCAATTTCTATAACAGATGAACTTTTGTGGATAGAGATTCTGAAGTACCAACATCAGCTGCTCAAAGTCCTTCTTTGATTCTTTATATCTTGCTGTTTGCACTATTATAGAATAAACATAAATATTCCAATTATGGTTGTTTGTTTTGTTTTGTTTCATTTCCCCTTGCATCCACACGATGGGCAAGGGATAATCGGTCTACATCTTTCATTTAGCTCATTGAGCTCTGATTATCTCCAATGTTTGTCTTGAGATCTTATAAACATGTCTTTAAACTGATTTTGGGTTGTTTTGTAAATATAAAATTCCAGAATTATTATGCTTTGTGAGAAAGAAAATCTACGCTTTTATTACAGTGATGATACAGATCAAAGGTCAACATATTTCAGATCTGAATAAAACAATCATATTGAAAAATTAGGAAAGAAGGAATCTTAGGAGTCCACTGAGTTTGTCTCTTGTGATGGTACTCAAGAACCCAACCCAGCTTGAAAGACCTCCTCAAGGAAAAAACTCTGCCAGGCTCCCATTCTTTTCTTGACAACACTTACTGCCAGGTTGTTTTATCTTAGAGCCAACCTCCATTCCCCCTGCCTTCTCCCTCTTGTTCACTGGCTGATCTCATGCCCTATGAAGTAGACCTCCATTCACCTAGATGACAATGATGAAGTCTTCCTACTTGAATACACTTGGACACTGAAGCTTCACTGATTATTTAATCTAAAGCCATGTCAAATAAAACACAAACCTGTGATTTACCTATTTCCTCAACAGAGAAACACTTTTGATCCACTGTACCACCATTGCTGGTTAGCTTGATACAGTAGGGAATCCAAATGGAGGTATAAGATGAATTAAAGTAGCAGCTGTTTTCTCCAGCAGAGACATAATCGGGGCATTCTTTCCATTCTTGAGTCCATTCTTGAGTGCTCCTGAAATGGAGGGTTAAGAAAAAAGGGATGAATTGTTCCAAAAACCATGCCATGGTTTAAGTCAAAGTGAGGTGCTCGATAGATTCAATAAGCTGGAACACAAATATTTTACAAGCAAGCATTTTAGCAGCATCACTTCCAAGAAGTATCCCATTTGTGGGCTCATCCACAGGGTCTGCAGACTGCTGGAGGCCGTTGGTTCTTGTACTATAGCAAAAACATCTGGGGATTGGCTGCAGATGATGTGCCAGCTCCTAGATTAAGTAATTTGTGGATAGGTCCTTTATTATCCACATTTTACAGATGAGGGTTCCAAGGCTTAGGGAGGTTTAAAATGATCCTTTAGTAAAACACTACAGAGGCCCAACACCCAAACTATGAAGATTCCCAAAGAACCGTGACTCTTTGGATCCGGATGTTTCCCCAACTCATGGTTGAAGAGACTAGGGAGGCATGCCGACGGCATTCTTCAGGTTGGGTGACTCTGAGATTTGGGGGGCTGTGAGGTGGGAAACTGTCTATCACCCTACTATGAACCACCACACCCTGTGTTTTCTCTCCCCAAGGCTGTCTTATGCTTGGGGGAGTCTTCCTCAGGTCTTGAACGCCTCCCCATATTCCTGGCTTCTTTCCTTAACTACATGAAGAGCCACGAGAACATCATAAACATGCTGGACCTCCAGGTGACATTTATGAAACATGAGGGTCTATCTTTTTTCTCCCCACCCTTAAAAGAGACAAAAGGTCATGAACCCAGAAATGAAAAATTGTTTCCAAACCCAGAAAGCATTTTTTCTATTTTGTAAGCAGAATGAATACCTCATGATAATATAAAAAAATGGAAACAAGAATGGGTTGAATTGAATCGATGTGTTTGCCTATCGGTTCCTTTTATTTTTGTTTTCTCTACAAAAAACAAGTTTATATTTTCCTACATCTTGGCTCAGCTAAAAACAAACGAACAAACAAAAGAAATCATGGAGGAAAGATGGACACGTGGAAAATACTGAAGAAATCAGAGAAGCCACATGTCCAAGTTCACATTCTGTCATCGTGTGCCCTGATGACTTAAAACATCGTCAGGGCCTGAGCTGAATGGAAAAGAGAGGCCAGAAAGTTTACAGGGGGAGGAAGGAGAGTTTGGGGAAAGGGAATTCCCTAGTCAGCTGCCATGGGGGCCTGAACAGAAATGCAGAGCAAGCCAAGGATTGCCCAAACTCAAGGCTACCCCTGCAAGAACAGAGCAAATGTGCTAGAATGGGACACAGCCCTCCCAGGTCCCATCTCTCTGACTACTGACTCAATGAACCCAGCAAACCGTCTCTGGGTGGCTACTCTATACGTACTAGAGAGGCATTCCATCTGCCACCAGCACTGTGTGGATATAATGATTGATAAGACGTCATTCCTACCTTCAGGCCAGAAGGAGACTCGAAATTACCATCTGAGTACTTTTTCTTTTTTGGTCTCCTGTATTCATCCCATTCATATTTAATAAGTATTGATTATATATAAAAAACACTGTGCCAGACATTATGCGGGACGCACACGTGTCTAAGGAATGACTCCTGCCTCAGACGAATGACTGAAAACCTATATGACAAAGTAGTGTGGGTCATATGCACAAAGAGTACACATGGGGTTCCCTAAAAGTTCAGAAGACGGAATGATTGCTCTGGCTATTCACAGAAGCCTTCAACGTAGAGGTGGTGTTTCTAGCCATCTTGAAGAACGGGTAAAGCTTAATGTGTAGGGAAAGGAAGGAGGGAAATTAGTCAAAAGTGTTGAGGTACGAGCATGAGTATGGTGAGGGGAACAGAGGGCAATGGAATAAACAGGCAAACTTTTCTCAAATTGGAATTTCTGCTTGGCTGGAGTACTTCATTATTTACTCATTACTCAGTATCAGCGGAGAAGAAGGTTTGTAAGTCAAGGAGACATAAAGCCAGGTGGTCTGTGGCTGAGGGGGAAGAAGGCAGGAATGACTGTGTAGGCTGAGGTGGTTGGGGCTAGTAAGCCAGAGCATGGAGGTCTGTGAGCGTCCCCCTCGGGGACGGGTGCAAGGAGTGACAAGGACACCGCAGGCTATGGGAAGGGATGAGCTGGGAGACAACACACGCTTCCTTCTTTACAGCTGTTTCTCAGGCTGGTCTCTTTGGCACTAGGAGGAAACTTGTATAGTATGAGGGCGTCCTTGAGACAGTTGCTCATCAGCTGTTGGAAAGAACTTGGGATTAACATGGCCAGTGAACTGTGGCTTAAATTCTGTCTGAGATTCTGAAAAGTTGCATACCCTTGGATGAGAGTGAGTTTTATCCCTGATGGGGAGTGTGAGTGGTATGTGTGTGTGTGAGTGTGTATAGGTGTATACGTGTATGTGTATATATGTGTAGGTGTGTTTGTATGTATTTGTGTATATATGTGTAGGGGTGTGTGTGTGTGTGTATGTTTAGAGTAGTAGGAAAAGGATTAAAAAATTAGGGACAGGTGGGTCATTGACCTACAGTATAGTTTATTTTATCTTGACTTTCTAACTAAGTAAGAGTATATTAAAGAGAACGATTTAGCAAGATTGCCCAGAAAAAAGAGGCTCTTACATAATAAGATAGATAAAAAATATATTTAGCTAATATATTTAGCTAAGATAGATAAAAAATATATTTAATACTTTAGATAAAAGTATTAAAATGTAAAGCTATACTACAGTACTTAGCAGGTTTGGATTTGTAATAGGAAGGTTAGCTCTGTGTGTTTTATGGTTTCTCAACCTCAACATGTCCCCATGGGGACTGCATGAAAAACCTTGTTTAGATTATTCCAGATCCATTAGTTCCACAGAGCAAACAACTTAAAGCACTTATCTGAAGCACAGAACAGTTAGTTCAAAACACAACTCCCAGTGCCCTCTCCCTCATTAACCAAAGTTGAATTTTATTTTAAATAAATATTTAAAAATTATTTTTAAACTCTTAAATTTAGCAAAAAAAAAAAAAAAACCCAAAACAAAACAAAAAAAACCCCAAAACCACCAAAGAAACAAACAAACAAATGGGCTCACAAAACAGAGACTCTGGCCTGCTTTTCCTGGGTTGAATTTCTATGCAGGCGACCAAAGCCAATTTATGGAAACTACTTCCTCCTTGTCATACCCCTAAGAGTTAAGGGCATGAGGTTGTGCTCTTAGTCTATCTTGCGAAATGGAAGGAAGGCTGTACAGTGAGACTACTGGTAAAAATCAGAATAAAGAGCAGAAGAAATACTTTCTACCCAAATGCTTTTACATCTAGCAACTAGAAGAAAAATCCTAATAATAAAACATCATTTATGTTCTTTTTTTTTTTTTTAAGATTTTATTTATTTATTTGAGAGAGAGGCAGTGAGAGAGCATGAGCGAGGAGAAGGTCAGAGGGAGAAGCAGACTCCTCGTGGAGCTGGGAGCCCGATGCGGGACTCGATCCCGGGTCTCTGGGATCATGACCTGAGCCGAAGGCAGTCGTCCAACCAACTGAGCCACCCAGGCGTCCCTAAAACATCATTTATGTTCTAAAGACAACTGTTTTCATATCATGTGTTTTGGCTTAAAATTAAATCTTTTCTCTAGAAAAAAAAGGAAAAGCAACAGTGCCCTTTCTCCCTTCTTATCTCCCCCAGAACCTTGCATGGAAAATACACTTTCTTTTAATAAGCCAGGATAACTTGTTAAGGGGAGAGAGTGTGGGAGATGATAGAAGTGGGGGGTTAGAGTCTTAGGGATTGAGCCTTCACGTGCCCACTTTCTTCATCAATAAGGCGCCTGTAGGCAAGGAGCTGAGGGCGGAGCCTCTCCCAGGGCCTGCAATGTGCATTCAGGCTGAGTCTTCTCCCAGCAATGAGACTAGACCTGGCACAGCGGCCATGACTGGGTGGGAGAGGCAGCTCTGTGTCAGCTGGCTCACCTGGCCAGGAGCAAAGAGCCACGCACATGGCTGCCTCCAGGCCCGCCCAGTGGACAGCCTGACGTGGTTAGGCTCCTTAGTGCTTTAGTTACCAAGGCCAGGCTGGTAAACTGCAAGCCCAGTGCACGGGCTCCTTCGCCAAATCTTCCTGTCTCCCCTTGCCCCAGTTCTGGATGAAATCCTGTCCCGGCTTCATGTGTCCCGGAAGAGGGGTCATGATTCTATAGTTCCGGGAGTTGTCTGGGACCTGAATTCTGAGAACTTCTGGGACCTGACTGAGAAGTCAGAAAGCGCACCTGCATGGTCCTCTTTGCACCAGGGGCCGGTGTGAAGGCTGACACGTTTGTGTACTCGCTGGTGCGGTCTGGGCCTGACATCCTAGCCCTTTGGATTCTACCCTTCCTAGATAAACGGGGCTGAAGGCTTCTGCTATTTTGGCTAGATAGAATAATTGTATTTTTGTAGAGAAAACACAAAATACTGATTTTGCAAGTTGGGGTTGGCTCTCATCATGAGGTTGTGCTCGGGGGCTTGAAGATGTGATAGTTTTCCTCTGGGATCCCAAACCCTACTAAGGCAACAATTAATGATGTCCTTCCAAATACGCTGGGATTTGTCCTCCACCTGTTCACACATTCTGTGGCATCTCCGTTAGCACAGAGCCTGGGGAATAGGTCTGCTCAGAGGCCCAGGTGTGCAGAGGAGGCCTGGAGGCAAAGGCATGTGACCTGGATGGAAGAAAGTAAGGAACAAATATATATTTGTGAGGGCTTCATACCTTTGAATTTATCTTTTTGCTCAAGTTCAGATTAGGTGACTATTATGGTTGGTAATAACCCATTTTCATAACATGGGTCCGACTCTGCCCTCTCTTTCTTCAGTTTTGTTTCTTACTACACACATAACTTTGTTCTCACTGAGCCGGCTCTCTGTACCTCTGAAATCTCTCTCCATTTAACAGTCCATGTACTCGAGGAACTACAGAACACTCATGAAAGAAATTGAAGAAGACATAAAAAGATGGAAGACCATTCCATGTTCTTGGATCGGAAGAATAAACATTGTTAAAATGTCCATACTACCTAGAGCAATCTATACTTTTAATGCCAATCCCATCAAAATTCCACCAGTATTTTTCAAAGAGCTGGAGCAAATAATCCTGAAATTTGTATGGAATCAGAAGAGACCCCAAATCGCTAAGGAAATGTTGAAAAACCAAAATAAAACTGGTGGCATCTCATTACCTGATTTCAAGCTTTACTACAAAGCTGTGATCACCAACACAGCATGGTACTGGCATCAAAACAGACACATAGACCAATGGAACAGAGTAGAGAGCCCAGATATGGACCCTCAACTCTATGGTCAAATAATCTTCGACAAAGTAGGAAAAAATATACAGTGGAAAAAAGTCTCTACAGATATTCCAAAGTGTTACAAACATAAAAGCTTCCTGTCCAGATGCATTTCCCCAAACCAGCATAGTCTCGCCATCCCTACCTCTCTGTAGCGTCAGCCTTAAAAGAAAAAACGTGCTTTTGGTGCCCAGCCATGTCATTATTTGTGTGCCCTCTGGGGCACAGCCAAGTAACCTCCCTCACACCTGGGAAGTGCGGAAGGCCAGCAGGAGTTGCTAACTCAAAGCATTTATTTGTAAACTGAGTACCCAGTTTTGCACTGACAATAGCCTTAGAAGACCAATAATCACTAGCCAGAAAGAATCAGAAGTAATTATTGTAGCCCAGGAATTGGATTTCTGTATCCTTATCATTTTAAATTGTCACCATATCACCAATAATCATAGCAGCTACCATTTGTCGAGGACACAGGCTGGGCCAAGCACAGTGCCAAGTGTTTTTCATGTATTATCCAATAAAACCCTCACAAGAAGCCTTGAGACAAGGTCTACTATCTCCGTTTTGCAAATGAGGCAGCTGAGTTGTGAACGGACTACTTTGCCTGGCATTCCTCAGCGAGTGCCAGAGTCAGGCCGAGATGCGGTGTGTTGGACCTGGGCCTGTGTCTTTAGCAGCTCCTTGCATCTCTCCTCTGTTTCTGCACTCTTCTGAGGGGTAGATGGCATCAGCCTGGGACTGATGAACACTCCCACCCTGGCTAACCTTGTTTCTTGGCTTAGGCCTTCCCTGGGGGTTGGGTGGAAAAGAGGAAAGGACAAAGTATTTGAACCTAAAACTTAGAAAAGGCAAAAAGGTACAACATAAGAGTAAACAGAAATGGAAATAATTCCAGGTGAGGGGTCAGAAAGAAACTACCTGGATGGTGATTATGTCGAGAGATCTTTGTTTTACTCTTCCTCTGTTATTTTACAAGACAACCAGTCAAAATGGAATAGAAAATTATTGTAATTCCTTACTATCACTAATTTAATAGGAACGTAGTCTGTTTTCTACATAAACACCAAGCTGAGTCTTTTAAAACATATATGTCTTCTCAAAGTCCACCACAGGTAAAGTCAAATTCAAGGCCTAGCCATGGCCAACAAGACTTGGCAGTCTGGCTCTGGCTAACTTTTTCACTTCTTCTAAAGTCACGTCCCTTTTTATCTTGTGCCATCCATGCAGGCCTCCTGCCTTCCTCAAACAGATCAGCCTCAGGGCCTTTGCACCAGTAATTTCCTCTCCTGCAGTCTCCCCGCCGCAGACATTCCTATGGGCCTCTCTCACTTCACTTCTGTCTCTCCTATAACACACCATATCAGCAAGGCACACCGTGAGCTGCTCATCTGAAGTTTCACCCACGCTCCCTACACACACACACATGCCCACACACACAGACACGCTTATCTACACTTCCATGTATTTGCTCTCTCATATACGCTTATATTTCACATCCTTGTACACCTCCATGTACCTGCTTCCACACATTCTCACACACACTCACCCTTGCACACACTTCACACACACTCAGGCATATTCACACTTTTACCCACTGACACGTAGGCTCATTCATACTCACACTCACCCGCAGACACTCTCATGTACACGCATGTCCTCATTCACAGTGTGGACACTTCCTATCCTCTGGCTTTTACTTTTCTTAATAACCCATATTACCAGCTGACATTTATTTATTTTTTATTTTTTATGGTCTGTCTTCTCCTGTTGGAAGTGATGCTCCACGAGGCCAGGGTCTCTAACTTTTTTGCAATCAGCGTTGTATCTCCGGTGCCCTAGATAGTCCCCAACATGTAGTAAGGGCTTAATTAATATTTTTTGAATAAATGTACACATTTAAGTCATCACATGTCCACCACTGCATACAACTCAGTAAGCTTTCATCTGAAAATCTATGGAGGGAAAAGTCAGGAAGGATGAAGGTTGCACCTTCTAATATAGAACAGCTGTATGGATCCTGGGTTCTTCAAACCGTGATGAACCCCATAGGTCCAGTGGCATGAAAAAGTCTCTAGCTCAGGTGAACGGCACTTGGTGAACTTAGGCTTCCCAGAAGAATCTGCAGAATAAACAGAAAAGGCAAAGCATGAAATCAGGAGGGTCAGGTATGGTCCTAATAAAAGTCACACGTAAAGTGGTAAAGAAGAACCATTTCCTCTAGAGACACGGTTTTCCTGGGTTGTGGTTTCAGAGCTCGTTGTATGCCAGTCATGTCTCTGTCAGCTCTCGATTCCAGGGACAAACTGTTTTGTCTTCATGTCAAACATTATTCTTAGGGCCTGTTGGAGAAACCAGAACTAGAGGTAGGGCTTATTTGGAAAGTGACCCCGAAACAGGAAGTAGGGCCAGGGAGCTCCCACAGTGGCCAGCCAGGGGACCTCCACAGAGGAGAAGCTGTAGAGTGTGGAGTGTGTCCTAGAGAAGGAGGGGAGAGTCCTCACTCCCACCTGCACTGCTTGGGGGCTGCCCTGGAGGTGTTCATGCCCATGACCTTCTAGGGCACACCCACACAGGGGCTGAAGATCTCACGTGACTTCCTTGGGAAAAGCCTGGACAGACTCCTGAAGGGGACGTGGCAATGTGCACACACGATGGCAGCTGTGATCCCCAGATGCAGGCACTGGCACCAGATGGGACAAAAGGATGTGGTCTGGGACCATGGCATCCACTACAGGGCCTTTCCTCCTTTTATGGCTTTTGTTTGTTTGTTTGTTTGTTTTTAAATAAAGAGCCACTTATGTTTGCATTCTTTAAAAAGATTCAGTCAGTACATCCATTAGGTAGATGATGACTGAAAAACTTCTGCATACTTATGTGTCAACTCTAATTTGGGAAGTGGTGAGTGCCTCCTAGTGTTAGGCTATTAGCCCAAAGACCTCCACATGGATGAAATTTGCAGCAGACAAGTCTGAGGCAAAACAGATTTTTTGTATATTATTTTTCATTGTTCTCTGATTTCCACTGCCATTTGGGAGATGGTCAAGCTTCTTTTTTCTTTTTTTCCTCCTTACAGGATTAGTCTTCTGTTAGATTGTAAACTTAATATATTTGTTCTCTGATCTAAAGCTCTCATCTTTAGGCAACAGGGAGACTCTCAGATTTTAAGTATCTTTATGAACACTTTAAAACATAATTTAGAAATAAATAGCAGGCAGCCAAACACAGAAAAACCCCTAATTCCAAGTTCCAGGTTCCTTTCTGGTGTTCTGAATCAAAACATGCCTCTTTTCCCCTTTGTCAGCAAAATCCTAACAAATGGGACGTTCTAAACCTTCTAAATAAATCCATCATTCAGCCATCCACTCAACAAACACTAAACATCTACTTTGTTCCAGGCCCTCTTCCAAGAGTAGAGCAGGAAATAAAACTAACGTTCTAGTCCTTGTGGGGTTTCTCTTTTAGCGGAGGGCAGGGGAATTCCGTGTAGAAAGATGAACAGGGTAGGAAGATAAGGGGCTGGGAAATGGAGACCCCATCCTCCTTCTGCTAATACCCATATAAATGCAGCCAAAAAGCTCAGGCTGGGGAAATGTGTCCTCGTTTTAGAACATCTGCTGTCCCAAATTGTCTGGCCACAGGTAAATGAATCTTCAAGAGATCCTGAGTGGCAGATAGGTCCTCTGCCCTGAGAACACACATTGGGAGTGACAGAATGTCTTAATGAAATTCCATAGTCACACCATTGTAAGCGATTCCTTTTCCTGTATTAACTAAGAGATTCACAAGAGTTTCGGGGCCTGGATAGGATCTGCTTGGTACCAAGGGCAGGTGCTCAGCCCTCTAGGTGGTCAGCATTTACAAACCTCTCTGAGAGCACTGACATGTAGGATCTGCTACCATTGAAGAGAGTGAGAAAGGTGTGTGTTTTGTTAGGTAAGCGCCTATTAAACAGTAGAGTACCTGGAAAAGTTCCTTTTTATATTAGCTAAAGCACTGAAAAGGTTAGTTTCAGATCATCCCAGAATACAAGCAATTAATAGAACATATTTCAGCCAAAAAGTATTTTTTTTTTTAATGCCTGCAGGTTTGAGGAGACTATTGCAGATTCTGGCTACTCCTCTGCACAGAAGTTTAAGAAGAGGAAATGCAGGGGCACCTGGGTGGCTCAGTGGGTTAAAGCCTCTGCCTTCGGCTCAGCTCATGATCCCAGAGTCCTGGAATTGAGCCCCACATCGGGCTCTCTGCTCAGCAGGGAGCCTGCTTCTTCCTCTCTCTCTGCCTGCCTCTCTGCCTACTTGTGATCTCTGTCTGTCAAATAAATAAATAAAATCATAAAAAATTATAATTTAAAGAAGAGGAAATGCACTGGATTACAAATTCAGAGATCTGTGTTTGAGTCCTGGCTCTGCTACTCTCAGCCCTGATCTTCTCAAGCCATTTGGATCTCAGTCTCCTCCCTATAGAGAGGCTGGAAGAGATGAGATTCAAGCTACTATACAACTTCACTTTTATTATAAATGACAATACTACCATTAATAATAATGTACACAACTAAAACACAATTTTAGCATTTACGCTGAAACAACCAGAGAACACCAAAAGCAAACACCATTGAGGTTCTCATATTCCCTGTGCAAAAAGCCTACCACATAATGGCAAGAATAGTAAACCCAACCCAAAAATTTGAAACAGAAAAGAAAAAAAGTTTGCTAGCTGGGGAGAAAAAAACGTAAAAATATTAATTTGAAACACATTTTTATTGCTTAAACTTAGTTTGCTTGTTTATTCTGTTTCATTTTAACTCCAGATGTATAGAAAGCTCCCTATTATCTTCTCATTCTAAATAAGAAATAGGAAATTCATGGTTCATGGCTGTGACACTAAAGTTATGTAGTGTATACCTAAAGAGGAACTCTGATACAGGCATAGTGCAGCCAGGCTATTTTTAATGTCTGTTTCACTGCATGTCCTCCTTTCCCTACCTTTCTCTTTTCTTTCTCTTTCCTTGCACTCTCTTCTCCTTCCTTCCTTCTTCCTTTCATGTCTGGGTATGTGCCATTAAGTGCTGTAGCAGACAGACTCTCAGATGGCCCCCATGATCCCTGTTTCCTGTTATTTACAAGATTTTGTATTTCATCTCCTTGAATAACTTGCTAATCTAATCTAATCTACAGAATATGGCAGGATTGTGGGCATGTCATATCTGTGATTAGGCTACAAAGACTGTGACTTCCATCTTGCCAGCAGATTCTCATTCTTGTTGGTTTTGATGAAGCAAACTGCTGTGTTGGTGGAAACCACATGATGAAGAACTGAGAGTGGCCTCTGTTCAGTAACTAGCAAGTCTAACAACTCTTGAAGACCTGAATCTTGCCACCAACCATGGAAACTGATCCTTTCCCAGTCCAGCCTTCAGATGAGACCACAGCCCTGGCCAACCCTTTGATTACAGCCTTGTGAAAGAGTGTGAAGCAGAGGTCCCAGAAGATGGGTTAATTTAGAGGAAGGGCAGGGAATAATATTAACTGGATGCTATTTATACAGAATAAGTGAATTCAGTATATCAGAACTTGAAAGCAGCATTCAACAATGGCATAAGCCACTTTTCTCAGCAAATGGAATGCGTTGCAATGAGTGTGGTCAAAGTACGTAACTTCTTTGTTGGAGGCAAGAAGAACTGTAGCGTAGCTGGCTGCTTAGCTCCTCAGTCCCCTGCTGCTTCAGGTATTATGACTGTGGCTGAAGACAGCTGGCATTCCTGAAGTTCAGCTCCTTACCATCTTGTTGAGGTTTACCAAGGCTGAGAGGTACTGGCCTTAAAATGAGTACCTCTCTGATTATGTCTGAAAATCCTAGTAGAAGTTCGTTTCATATCTCACTTAAAGACAACAAATGGTGGGGCGCCCGGGTGGCTCAGTGGGTTAAAGCCTCTGCCTTCGGCTCAGGTCATGATCCCAGGGTCCTGGGATCAAGCCCCGCATCAGGCTCTCTGCTCAGCAGGGAGCCTGCTTCCTCCTCTTTCTCTCTGCCTGCCTCTCTGCCTACTTGTGATCTCTGTCTGTCAAATAAATAAATAAAATCTTAAAAAAAAAAAGACAACAAATGGCTACCATACATTCTCAGGTCCTCTCTGATGAGCCACAGCCAGTAATTTTTGAACTAGTAATAATTCCTGCTCTTTCATGATTTTTAGCCTAAACCTAGAGACAATATAGTTCAATATCCTTTATAGCAACTCTGAAAAGAATGCTGCACTTGACAAGAGAGCCTAGCTTTGGCCCTAAATTGATTCTCACTAGGAGAAATGAGTGTTCTAACTCAAGTGGTCTCACATTCTGAAAAAAATGTTAATATTAACACTGATCAGCACTCAACATCCTGACAATAGATTTGGGATTCATTTTTATTTTCTCTTTGGAGTCTTCATTTTGGGAATGAGGATTTTGACTTGCAACTACATATTTATTTTAATTATTCTTACATACATCATGTAACATGTTATATACATCACCTTCCATATTATATCATGTTGAATACTTAACATATATTGTCTCCTTTAATACTGACAGTAATTCCAGAGGGTGGGTATTATGTTCACTTAGAAATACGTGAAGAACTGGAGTTTAGGGAAGTGAGTGTCCCTGTTTTTACTGCCGTAGGTAGCAGAGATGGGATTAAAATATAGGTTTGTGTGATTTCAAACCTAAAATCAGCACCAGCAAAAAATAGCAGCTTTTTTGTTAGGCAA
This sequence comes from Mellivora capensis, assembly GCA_004024625.1. NCBI lineage: Eukaryota > Metazoa > Chordata > Mammalia > Carnivora > Mustelidae > Mellivora > Mellivora capensis. The sequence continues at coordinate 56,371 of PISX010009000.1, forward strand.
TTTTCTCTTGCTTCTCAAAAAATTCCCAGAAGGGAAAAATGACAAGCTCAGATGTGCTCTTAACTCAATTCTCAGAAATCAGTAAGCTGGCAAGCCCTAAGAGCAGCATTTTCTAATTGTAATTGCACACTGGAATCAACAGGGGAGCTTTAAAAAAATACTGATGCCTTGGCCTGCTCCCAGAGACTTGAGTCAATTTGGGGTGCAGCCTGGGTATCATGATTTTTAAAAGTTCCCCAGGTACTTGCAATGTGTGGCACAGGTTGAGAGCCACTGGTATAGAGAAATAAATTATAAGTAAGCACTGAAAAGTTGGCTTTCCACATTATTAGGTTGTCTGATCAGTTCTAGCAAAGATTTGTATCAAGAGAGACCCTTGGTTTGGGTGCCTGGCTGGCCTGGTCAGTAGAGCATGCGACTCTTGATCTTGGGGTCGTGAGATGAAGCACCATGTTGGGTGCACAGCTTGAAAAAGAAAAGAGTGATATGTAGTGTAAACTCCCATGAGTGTAGTTTAAGAGGGTGTGGGAGAACTGGAGAACTATGAGATATTTTAAATATCTGCGCCTATGGTGCATGTCTAAATGCTAATCCTGTACAAGCTTCTGATAGACTATAAATTGGTAATGGGAATTAATTAAGAAGTTAAACTGGTATTCCTACTGAAATTATTATTTAGAGAGCTTGAAGAGTTCTGCTAAATTCTTTGATCGAATGTTCATATTGATCAAATGTTGATCGAATGACAGTGTGTTCAAACTACACCGACAGAGGGACAGTGTCAGAGAGAGCTGGAGGCACTGCTGGTTACAACATGCCATCATTGACAGTGACCGTGCCGCCACGGGCAGTGAGACTCGCTCGGCCGCCCAAAGCTGGCTCCCTTCTTCACTGCCCAATAGCTCTCTCCTTGGAAGAGGATGGTGCTCTTCCTGACAGTACGCAGAGGAAGAGACATCGAACAGCTCTTGCACAATAAAGTAGTCTGTGTTCTTACCCTCCCTCACCAGACATACTTTTCTATCCTCTACTCATGACAAAGCAGAAACAAAACAAAGGAAATGACACACCAGTTCCCAATGTCTGCTTGTGCTGGGTGTTAGGAGAGAGGGAAGAAGGGGAACAAATGACGTGGGAGGGGAGGGTTCGCAGGAAAGGACAACCTTCTTCAGAAAGCTCCAGATCGTGTGGTGGGTGCAGCCCCCTGCCCTGAGATGTGGAACCTCCATTACATCATCTCATGTGGACCATCTGCTGCCAACAGTCCCAGGTTATTGTCCCTGAACAGAGGCTGAGGACTTGGATACCTTATGGGGGGGCAGGAGCTAGAAGGGAAAAACCTTCCCCTCTGACCAAAGGGTAACTAAATACAATCAGTTGAGAATTTCTTTTGAGTTGGGCAGCAGTTGGACGATAGAATGAGTCTTTAAGATGACTAAGAATTAAAACTTGTAAAGACAGACTGAAGAAAACAATTTTATGGAATAAATTTCCTTTTTTAAAAAAGATTTTATTTATTTATTTATTTATTTATTTATTTATTTATTTATTTGACAGACAGAGATCACCAGTAGGCAGAGAGGCAGGCAGAGAGATAGGAGGAAGCAAGCTCCCCCCTGAGCAGAGAGCCCGATGCGGGGCTCAATCCCAGAGCCCTGAGATCACGACCTGAGCCGAAGGCAGAGGCTTTAACCCACTGAGCCACCCAGGCGCCCCTGGAATAAATTTCAAACATGATTTTGATCATAAAAGATGAAAGAAGTGATAAGACCAAATTGAAGTATGTAGTTATGTGTGCATGGACAATGAAGGGGGAAACACGATAATGAGAGAAAAGGAAGACAAATATCGGACCGAATGACTTTTGGTCACCAAATTCCTAATTGGTGGGTCTGAGCTCTGCTAAGAGTAATCATATAGGTGTTTGCTGTTATTCTTTCCATCCTCACAAGTCAGATGTGATTGTCAATTCATGATGTGTTATCTGTTGTTACCCAAGAAGAGATGATGATGAACAGATTGCTAAATGTGAAATTCATCCTGCATTTTACATGTAATTCTAAGTCCACTAGTGCCAGCTGAAACACCTGAGGTATGCATGGTCATACAGTGACAGCTACTTCCCTCACTGGGTAGAGGTGATTTCTGTGGTTGTCTTTTAGACCGTCATAACTTATTGAAGTCTGAGTAGTAGATAATTGGAGGATGTTGCTATATTATCACATATTAGTATTAAATTTAAAAAAATCCAACCAAAAACTTTCTCTGTGTGTTCTTGAGAGGCAATTAAAATTCCTCACGCTGGGAGGAAAATTATCAGTGCCTCACACAGACCCTATGGGGCTGGCTAAAGAGGATTTCTGGAATATTAAGAATGTTACTTGATGCTTTTCCCCAGTGATCTGGGTTCTCTGGAATCACTGCACAAGCGTTATCAGCTTCTTGGCAATGATTTTTCCAGAAAAAAGCTCATTAAAGTTGAAATGGAACTGGGAGAGTTCTGGTTATGTCACGATGAGTCCACCAAGGATTCCACCTCTCTAAGCCAGAGCTTCCCTGAATGGAATGGGCTGGGGGGTTGAATCATACTTTAAAAAATTTATGTGTCATTTGTTTGTAAGGGAAATGCAGCCTAAATATTTGCCAGGTCTTCCTGGGGACGAGGTTCTGCGCGGAGTGGTACTAAGTTTTGCACAGTGCTTGTAAATACTTAGATCGAGAGGACTAGACCCCTCCCCTAGCTTGCGGGGGTCCTCCCTTTTGAAGTTCTGCTTTGAGGCCACACATTCTTCTCCAAAGTACTCTTACCATTTCCTGAGTGCTCTTCTATATGAAAAGCTTCAGGAAATCAGTGATTCCTCCAACTAAGAGAACCTTTTACCCATCCCCTTTTACAGATGGTCACGTGACTGATGGATGCGGTTCTGTCAAAATACAGTAAAAGAAATCTGTACAGTTCCTGGTTGGACACTACTGTCAAGAGGAACTGAACAGCCTTATAACGTAACATAATATAACGTCAGCAAGCATAATTAAAAAAAACAACACCTGGTCAGCGTTTTTTATTTTGTTTTTTTTTTAACCTATGGAATTTCCAAGCAGTTATGGAACCACAAATAGTGAGTTTGTAGGCTATTGGCAAACAAGTCCTTATATTAATGGTAGAAATTGGCAAAAAAAATTTAATAAAGTATTTCATACTGGACAATACTTTATGTAAGGAATTCACCTTCCTATTTGTTTTCCTTTACGGTTCCCTGAGGAACTCAGGAGGGCATCGCTGTAAGATCCAGGTACTTCGTGGTTTAGAGCTGAGAACAAGAGTTCACAAGCTCTTGCCCAAAATGTTCATTTCCCTCTATTTTAAATTATACTCTAGCATACTTTTAACAATGGATTCCTGGTTCACTTAAAAAATGGTAGGGCTCACTAAAATAAAGGCTAGGTGAGCATGCCCAGTTACTTTCAGATGAATGTCAAGTCAGCTGAACTTGGTCATTAGTATCTTGGAGAAGTGTTTATGGGCACACGTGGTCCGGCAGGGAATTTAACTGCAAACAGCCTGTATAGACAGCTCACGTGGGTAGCAACGTTGGGATGCAGAGAGTAAGCGTGTGCTGTTATTATTTATTTATTTATTATTTATTTAAGCATTTATCTTTTTACCAAAATTTGCTTTATGTTGCTTAATTTAGTTTTCATGGAATATTTTACAAGAATTTATTTTCCTTCTTACATACTTATGATTGAACATAATTAATCCTAGTTTTCAACACTCAGGGGCATTAATCAATGATCTCTCTCCTCCATAGCATGTCTCTGGTGCATTTAGCTTACTTAGTGTTTCCACATTATTTCATTTACTTGTCCTGGACACAGTGAGCATATACTCTCCTAGCTGATTTAAAATATTCTAAAAAAAAATTTTTTTTTTTTTCTGGGGGGAGCCTGGGTGGCTCAGATGATTGAGTGTCTGCCTTCAGCTCAGGTCATGATCTCCAGGACCTGGGATCCAGCCCCATGTTGGGCTCCCAGCTCAGTGGGGAGCCGCTTCTCCCTTTCCCTCTGCTTCTCCTCCTGCTTGTGCTCTCTCACTCTCTCTCTCAAATGAATAAATAAAACTCTTTAAAAAATTTAAAAAAATGTTTTTTTCTCTTCTTCCTAGATTTCAGAGGCTCTTTACCCATCAATTTTCTTAAAAACAACCAGGCTTCTCAGGTAGAATGACAAAGGCACTATTTTCCTTGGTGTTTTTTTCTCTGGCTAGAGAGGCAGATGTGCCAAGACAGCTACGGCAGCCCCAAGTTCCAATAGTGTAGCCTGCTGGAAGGTGGAAACAGGAACATCACCTTGAAGGCACACACTTATTGCCCTGCAGAACTAACCTAGGACTTACTGCCCTGCAGAACTAACCTAGGAAATAGAACTCTCATGGTTTCCCTGTTTAAAAACACTTTTTATTCTATATAGCATGGTTTTGAGATGTCCAAGAAACAATTAGCACTACATTCAGTAAAATCTGTTTTCTGCTTGGTTAAGGGAAGGGACATCCTAGACAATAGATCAAATAATTATATACATAATATAATCAAATAATTAACTATATATTATAATATTAATCAAATATTAAAGATAATATAATCAATTAATTAAAATTAAGGCAAGAGGATTGATTGGAGTAATTAGAGCCCCTGGGAGGAATGTAATACAGTACAGCCGCTATAGAGAAAGAGTTTAGAAGTTCCTCAAAAAAGTTAAAAACAGAGTTAGCATGTGACCCAGCAATTCCACTCCTAGGTGTATATCCAAGAGAATGGAAAACATATGTTCACACAAAAACTTGTACAAGTATGTTCATAGTAGCATTATTCACACTAATAAAAATTAGAAATAACCCACATGGCTATGAACTGATGAAGAGAAAAGCACAATGTGGTATAGACACAGAAAACTATGTAGCCACAAAAAGGAATAAAGTGTTGATACATGCTAGAACACAGATGAACCCGGAAAGCATTTTTTTTCACAAATGAAGCCAGACACAACAGGGCATATATTATATTACTCCATTTATATAGAATGTCCAGAATAGGCGAATTCATAGAGACAGGAAGTAGATTGGTAGTTGCCAGGAAATGAGGGGAAGGAAAGTTGGAAGTGAGTACTAATGGGCACAGGGTTTCTTTCATGTTAAAGGGATGGAAACGGTCTTGAATTGGTAGTGGTGATGGTTACAAAACGCTGGGAATACACGAAAAACTACTTTTAAATGGTTAAAAAAGCGATTTTAATGTGAGTTTTAGCTCAGGAAGAAAATCTATCTAAATGCACAAAGCAACAATTTATACTTAACACTAAGATTTACCACATGTAATTTTTATTTTTTCTAAGCCTCTACTGGACACTTCTTCAATTTGAAAATCACTTTTTGCTAATTTTAACTTTAATCTCACTGTCACAAAAACAGGGATTATAACTCACTGAATGAAAGACAATAATGAATTCCCTGGTCACATGAAAATATCCTTGATGAAGTCTTACTAAAGCTCTTGTGGGATTGTCTGGTTCTTTTTTTTTTTAAAGTATTTTTAAAAAGATTTATTTATTTATTAGAGAGAAAGAGAGAGTATGAGCATAAAAGCAGGGGGAGGGGCAGAAGGAGAGAATCCAAGCAGACTCCCCACTGAGCGGAACAGGCCTCCATCTCAAGATCCATGAGATTGTGACCTGAGGCAGAACCAAGAGTCAGATGCTTAACTGACTGAGCCACCCGGGTGCCCCGAGGTTGTCAGGTTCTTTTTAATGAGATGACCCAAATTCCTGAAAACCAGTAGCTGAAGGGGGTCTATAGGCAGAGTGGACATGTTCCATGCTGGAATCACCCATGGAATTTAAAAATATACTGATGCCTGAGTCCCATCCTTCAAGATTCAATTTTAGTTGGTAATTTATGGAATGACCATTTTAATCATCTGGGCATTGGAGTTTTAAAAGCTCGCCAGTGATTTTCAAGGGTGGCAGAAGGTACGAACCACGAACCACTTTCCCCTTCTGAGCCCAGAAGACACTATGCTGGTTTTTCACCCCCGAAGCCTCTGGTCTGGTTCTCATATGCAAGTTTTTGGCCAGGAAAAGGAGGAAAAAGTAAGTGTGGGGGCATTCTAATCCAAGCCTAAAAGTATGGCAGTGCTTTGCCAATATCACATCTCAGTCAATGAAAAATATGAACCTCTTGAAGTCTAAGGGAAACCCTCCATTGCCAGAAGAAACCAACTGACAAATGAGACTTTATTTTCCCCATCTTGTAATTTTGTTGAGGCCGGTTAATCCTCACTGATGATGATGATGACATACTCTGTTATGTAATTTCATGTCTAGGGTTAGGAGTTCCAAAGGCAATCTTTTTTTTTTTTTTTTTGTAGTGAGCACACTGAAGTTTTTTTGTTTTAGGATTTATAGCTACATTCACCATTGAGTCATTCATGGGTTCCCTTATTCAACAATCACTGAGCACCTGCTTATACAGGCCAGGTTTCAGCTTAATACCTTCGTTTGCTGGAACACTGTACTTGGTCCAAGGATCACGGCACACCAGACAGACTGTCTTATATAAACAGGCTGGCCTGGTTCCCCGAGAAAGAGAATCGACTCAGTCGTTCTTTCTTAACTTTTGCTCTTAACTTTTACACGTTCTTGCTTGGGGGACTTGCTGCCACCGCTTTTGGATTCTGAAGTCTATATTCGGATTTTAAAAATGTTCCATGTGTATGTTTCTATGTCCATGAAAGAATGGCCAAATATAAAAGATGACAAATACAAAGATAAATATGGTATGCGTGGACATGATCTCCAAAATGCAGGAACAGAGACCATTTTTTTCTATAAATACACATAAATATACATGTTTCTCAAGAACATACCTTGTCATTCTCTTATGTGCATGTTTTAATTTTTTAATGTTTTTAAGGTATTTACTGGGGCAGTAAAACAGCTGTGTTATGCTTCATTCTTCTAAACCTAGGGTTCTCAACCAGGGATGAGTCTCCATCCCAGGAGACATGGGGCAGTGTCTGGAGACATCTGTAATTGTCACGACTTGGTGGGGGGATGGTCCTATTACCATTTAACAGTTAGTGGCCAGGGATCTCATGAAAAATGATGCACAGGCCCCACAACAAAGAATTCTCTGGTCCAGAATGTCAGTAGTGCCCTACTTCAAGTAAATAAATAGCCACTAAATTACGAAATCGTTCTCCCAAATTCAAAGATGTGTCCATGGTGGAAAAAAACCAAACATAAAAATTAAGTCTCCAATCAACGTCTATCCCTTTACATCTCTAAACTCTTTTTCTGCTCCACAAAGAAAAACACCTCGCATTTTTAAGTCCTTCAGATTTTGTTTCGTTTTGTTTTCTTTGGATTTTTTTTTTTTTAAAGAGGCTTCCACACAGAAGTTCCAAGTTTCAGTTAATCAAGAACCATTTATACAGCATCTGCTATGTGCAGGGCACTCTTCTTTGGGTGCAATGGGGATTGTTAAAATAAAATGACACATGGATTCTGCCTTGGAAGAGTTAGATACGCTAGTATAGGAAATAATACATGTACATACAAGAAGTAGCTAACAATAAAAGGCAGTTAAAATAAAGATAATAATTTCTGTAAGCAATCAAAGAAAATAGTGATTACTAAGAGCTGAGAACATAGGGATAGAAGGTTCCAAAGAGAACTAAGGAAAGGGTGATGAACTCATCCCAGTTGGCCAACATGGACACACGCTGACGGATGATCACACATGAAACGCCACTAGTGGTACATCTATACACAAAGCTTTATTTACCCTCTTACCTACTGAATCCGAATCTGCATTCTAACAAGATCCCAGCTTTATTTGTACGTAAAGACTGAGAAACATTGACTTAAGCCAACTGACTGCCAACTGACCATTTTGAAGGACTGTGTTTTTTGGAGAGATGCTTCTCAACTGACTGCTAGGGGCTCCCATTGGACCAGTGGCTCTCAACTCTGGCTACACATTAGAATCACTTGGGGATCTTTAACAAAATACCTTCTAGAAATTTAATTAGATTGGGTGATGTCTTACACAAAGTTATTTGTCAATTATATCTAAAAACAACAACACTATTTTCAACATATTGAGGAAAAAGATTGGGGTGATGCCTGGGCATTGGTATTTCTCTGAATGCCCCACGTGACTCTAAGGTGCAACCAGGTGGATTGAGGACCACTGGATTAGAACAGTGAGTTTCTATGTTAAATTAATGCAATGAATTCCCTAAGCAAATACACTGAAAGTCCCCTCAACTGCCAAGTCCTATGAAGAAGAAACCAAGTAAGAATTAGCAAGGTGAGGTGGCATGCATTGAATCTCAGGGGGAGCTGGACAAACCCACGGAGCAAGAGAACGTGATGTCGAGTGTGTCTGTGTTGGCTCGCAGGGAAAGGCAGTGTGGTGGCAGCACAAACTTCTCTTGTGGGTGACCTTGCTGGGTCTCTCAGTAAGGTCCATCCTTAAATTCCACTTGTGTGGAGCAGAAACATATGCTCACAGCTGTGTTTCAAGGGTTCTAATGTTGCAGTTTCAAGTATATATGGTGGGGAGAGTGCAGCTGCCTTAATTGTGGGAGTCATGGAAGTTAGTGTTAGATTCTTTGCCATAATCCTGGGAGTGGAGCCAAGTCTAGGTTCCAAGATGGTCCCGGGTCAGTCCACATAGGAGGACAGCCATACTTGCCTTTGTGGGAAACTTACAACTTCTCAGAAGAACACAATGTTCCAACCCTGGCATCACTCAACTGCAACAAATTTCCTAAGCCTCCACAGTTCTTCATTCATTGGCTCTTTCTGGAGCCCTTTGTTGGAGAGATCTGTGTTTTTTGGAGAGATGCTTCTCAGACTTTAATGTGTAAAGACATCACCTAGGGACTTTGTTAAAATGAGATTTTGCACTTCTGATAAGTTCTCAGATGCTGCTGAGGCTACTTCTGGTGACACATTCTAAGGAGAAGAAGTTAGATCTGTGCTGTCCAAAATGATAGCTTTGAGCCTCATGTGGCTATTGAGCACTCGAGATAAGATCAGTATGACCAAGGAATTGAATTTTTTATTTTATTAAGTTTTAAGGAGCTTGCATTCAAATTTAAAAGTGAAATGGTACAGAGTTTTTTCCATTACTATAACTTTCTTGCTTCAGTAGGACTACATTTCACTATAACTATGTAAAATTCAGTGTCCCAGTTGAGATGTGCTGTAATTGTGAAATACACACTAGATTTTGAAGGATTATTATGCAAAAATAACATAAAAAGTCTCATTAATGTTTTTATTAGACTGATTACATGCTGGAATTATACTAGTTTGGGTATACTGGGTAAGTAAGATATATTATCAAAATTAATTTTACCTGTTTTTTACTTTTTTTAATGTGGCTACTAAGAAATTTTAAATTGCATCTGTAGCTCCCATTATATTTCTATTTTATAGCGTTTGTTTAGATGGCAGACCTACTTTTAAAGGAAAACTCATATTTAATGAAAAAGGAAAAATTTCGAAAATATATTGCATCAGGCATCAATGTGAAATAACTAAAAAGTCGCTAATTTGGCATATTATGATTATGGTATAGTGCTAACCCTCATTTCAACAAATCCATCCCCTCTGGTTCACTCTCCTGAGAGGGCTCAGCATTTTCATCTAGTTCACAGATGCTCAAGAACTCCTCAGAAGGAGACTCAAACTAACCTTCCTGAGCAGAGACCCTAATATTCTAAAATTTTCTTTTCTACCTTGTTTTGTTTAAAAGACACCCACCCCCATTTCCAGTCTTAAATCCCCGCTAGGTAGGGCCAATGTGGAGTAGGAGAAAGAGCCCCGGCTTGGAAGCCAGCTGGGTTTGGGTTTGAACCCCAGGTGTGCAACTTACTAGAAATGTTACATCAATTTTCTAAGCCCCAGCTTCCTCATAGATAAAATGAGAGCAAAATATTTATACAGTTGATGAAAATTAAATCAGATTATTTACATAAAGTACCTGGCACATGACTGGTTTTCAACAAAGAACCACCACCATTACCACAGGGAACAAATTCAGCAATTATTGTGGATAGGTAGATTCTGACTCTTTTATCTATTGACCTCCAAGGAAAATTCTGAAATATAACAGAGCTTTATACCTTAGCCTAAAAGTATGCCTCATAATGAGAATCCAAAGCACTGGCATAGTTCATTTAGAAAGATATTTGGGAATAGGCAAATCTCTTCATAATCCACCATAATCCACCACCAAGAAGCCACCTTCTTATTCATGGACCCACATGGTCTTAAATGTAAAACAAAATTAGCTCAGAAGCGATGGACTCCCAGGGTGCTTGGTTAAGCGCCAAACTCCTGATTTCAGCTCAGGTCATGATCTCAGGGTTGTGAGACTGAGCCCTGCGTTGGGGTCCATGCTGGGTGTACAGCCTGTTTAAGATTCTTTCTTGCCTTCTCCCTCTGCTCCTCCCCTGCCCTGCCCCACATGCGCTCTCTCTCTCTTTCTCCCCCCCGCAAAAAAAAGAGTAATGGCTTCCCTAGGTTCAGTTGCACAGTTTTTCAGTCTGACACTATTGACATTTTGGATCAGATAATACTTTGTTGAGGGGGTGCTGTTCCGTGCACTGTAAGCTGTTCAACATTATTCCTAGCCTGAACCCAACAGATGCCAGTAGCACCCCCTCTCCCCCAGCTGTGACTAACAAAATGTCTCTAGATATTGCCAAATGGCCCCTGGGGGGGACAGATTCACCTCTGGTGAGAACCACTGCTCTGTGGGAATGTATCACTCACTTTAATTCCGCAGTTACAGAAGCTCTAATTATATTTAAATTGACTAATTTTTTATTGTATATAAGTAAAAGCATTTTACTTAAACAATGCATAGACGTTCTTTCTAACTTCCATTGACTGAGCTCCTACTATGTGCTAAGTTCTTGCCATATGCTTTCTCGTTTCACCCTTACAACTCTTCTGAGGAATGTTGTATGAGAGGATTATCATCTTCAATCTATAGATAAGGAAGCCTAACTTCAGAAAAGGTAAATATTTCATCAAGAAACACACTGACAGATTTGAATTTAGACTGTCCTCACTTCAAAGGTTATTTCCTCATAAGCTGCACTGCCTCTTTCAGTTTCATTTGGGTTTTCACTTTAGGTAAGGTTGCCTTTTTGGTCCTGGGCTCAGAGTTGTCAGCTTCTATGAGCTGTCAGGTAGCTAATGGACACGAGAGCTTAAAGGTTAATGGTTCTATACTTGATTTGAAAAGATCTGGTACTTCACATCTCACCCTCATCATATGAAGCAAATAGGAAAAGAACCTACTATCAGAATCATACATATTCCCTAAACAACTATGCTGGATCCCCTCATAGAAATGAGAAACAGTCCCTGCATCTGTGAAGTTGTCAGTCCCGTGGAGAAATAAGATCGATTCATATGAAACAATCCCCAAATAAAACATTTTAGGACATATTGGAATAGAAAATGAAATATTTCAGGATATACTGAAGTAGCTGTAGAGAGCTATATAAAGAAAGGGAAGACCAGTACGAGTTACAATAGACCTAGAACCTTTAATAGAGAAGTTCTGATGGGAACTGGAGGAAAAAAAAAGGTAGTACAGTTCAGAAGGCTGATCTTTTATAAGAGGAGTTATACTTCTACATGTGCCACTGTGACTTAAGGGAAGAAGTTAGATGCATATTGCTGAGTATCTCCTTATCCACTGGTGGACATTCCATTGGACAACTCTTAAGAATCATGGTCCAGGGGTGCCTGGGTGGCTCAGTGGGTTAAGCCTCTGCCTTCGGCTTAGGTCATGATCTCAGGGTCCTGGGATTGAGCCCTGAATTGGGCTCTGTGCTCAGTAGGGAGCCTGCTTCCCCCTCTCTCTCCGCCTGCCTCTCTGCCTACTTGTGATCTCTGTGTCAAATAAATAAACAAAATCTTAAAAAAAAAAAAAAAAGAATCATGGTCCACATTTGCCTCTTTCTCTTCCAAGTCAGGCTTTCTGCTCACTTCTAACCAAATGATGGATAAACACATAGAAGAGTTAGAGAAGCAACATTTATTTCAGACATAAAAGAGGATTCTGGGAATATGACTTTGACAGCGCCAGAAAGAAAATAGTTTTTATGCAGTCACGTCCTCTTAGAGCTAGAAGGGACCTTGATAGTCAGTGAGGCCACCGTTTCATTTTACAGATGAAGAAAAAGATGTTAAAAAAAAAAAGTGAATTGGCCAAGGTTGTACAGCTGGTAAGAAGGCAGACTGTGTGTTTCACTCCCTCCATGAAGTAAAAATCATGACTACTAATCATGGTCATTATCATTTACTTACTTACTTCAGATCTACCAACATCTAAGGCCCCAAATTTCCAAATGTCACATTTACGGAGAGCAAACCAAGCTTGATCCTGAGCCTAGACTCTACAACAATATTAAGACCATGTTCAGGGTTCTAGTGATAAGAAAAACAGTCTCTGACGGGGCACTTTGAAAGCTTGTAAGAAACCGAACAAAGCATTATTTTAAGTACTAATGTCCAACCATGTAATGAGGCCACAATTCCAATGCATAATCAACCTATTTTATTACACTAGATGGCAGCAAATAGGTATCTAGGTGTATAATCAATTAGCTAGGATACTGAAAACAAGATGAAAACTCGGTCTAAACTTGCCTGAATAAACCATGTTTCCATAAGTATTATGCTCTTGAACATTCTTAAAGAAGTTGTGGTTTTTCTTGTACATTTTTTTTAATTGAGGTTCTTCCTTAAAATAGAAGGGAGCTAAATTTTGAAGAACTGCTGTAATGCTGAATTGCATAATCACTGACTCTTGAGTAGGTGCAGCAATATTTTTTATATTTCTAGAATCTTTTTCCTGGCCATCAGAGGCAGAGCAATAATCAAAGGATAGGGGAAAGGAAGTAGTGAAGAGAGGCCTGCAATGAGATGTTGAAAGATATGACATCAAGATTCATAGGACAGAAAAAGTGTATTAACAAAATCAGGTAGTGAATGATAGCAAAAGAGGTTTTTTTTAAAGATTTTTATTTATCTATTTGAGAGAGAGGCAGTGAGAGAGAGCATGAGCGAGGAGAAGGTCAGAGGAGAAGCAGACTCCCCGTGGAGCTGGGAGCCCGATGCGGGACTCGATCCCGGGACTCCGGGATCATGACCCGAGCCGAAGGCAGTCGTCCAACCAACTGAGCCACCCAGGTGTCCCAAAAAGAGGTTTTTAAAATTAGGAAAAATTACAGGTTAGATAATCACCAATGGGACTGAAAAACTATCTATGTTATTCTAGGTTATTGTCCACAAAATGGGCCATGCAAACTGATTCATTGGAGAATGAAAAGAAAACACTAACACTTTCATTTCTATGTGTTGTGTATCTAAAATAGGAAACAAACGAAAGTTTACCAACACTAAACATTTGAGTTGCATGGAGCCTTCACTCAGCCTATGTGTCAGAGTCATAAATCACATTTGGTATGAGAGGAATCCTCCAGAAAGAGTGGGAGGGCCACAGTTCTGAGAGTGGGTTAGCAGTACTTTTACTTGGCTCTTCATTTATGATATTAGAGTACTTTTTTTTACAGGTTCTATATGGCACATTTAATGGATAAACACATTATACTGATATTATGGTGGTTTGATCATGAAGTAACAAACAAGTGGCTTAAAATATTTACATAAAGAAATCTCATATTGAAGCTAATTCTAATGAAGCCAGCCCATGCCAACGAGAAGGAAATGATTGAGCTGACACTTTTCGTATCGTAGAATAAACTCTAACCAAATCTGGTAGGAAGTTGACTTCCAAAATGGGAAATTATCCTAAAGACCATTTGAAATATAGATTGGCACCTACTACAACTACTCTTTATTTTTTGAATCTCTAACTTGGTGTATCTTGTGAGCATCTTTTCAGGTAGGAGACAGTAATTAAAACCAAATATTGAAATAAATGTAACACAGACCCAACTTTCAAGTTGTGTTTCGTAAATTGTTAAATGAGGACTCTCCTTGCAAAAGAAGCAAACTTCTTCAAACTCACTGCAGGAAGTATTTTGTCCTACTAAACATTAAAGTTAAAATATTTTATAATATTGCTTGGTTCAACATGATCAAGACTCTAAAACCTCTATTTTTATGTACTTTTTATAATGAACAAAATGTATTAGAACATTGTGCATCTATATAATTTACAAATGTATAAATAATGCACATTGTGAGTTTGTGTTTAAAAATTGCTTTATTAATGGCATAGAGAATCCAAGCTTTAGGAACCTATGATTTTGGTAAACTATGGTAACTTATAATCTTTACAGATACATGAATAAAATGAGGCAAGAGGCGTAGGGACTACCAATGTCCCTACAGAGAACAGATTCCCAAATTCTTAGTATTCAGAGTCTTTGCATTCATTCTATTCTGCTTTCACCCCCTCCGCAGGTTTGACTTATAGGGTACACATTCAGGTATACAGATCCAGGGCACAGTCCTGGGCCCCTCATCCTTTTACAACTCTTCACATGCCTTCCTCCTTAAAGAATTGCTCTGTGGGAAGCACAAACAAAGGTAAAAGGAATACGAAGAGGAGGCATCTGCCCATCAGATAAAATGCAACTATGTGCAAACGAAAGACTCAGATTTTAGAGCAGAAAGACACTACAGGATAAGCCAGATGCTTATTCTTATAATTAAATCTTTTCACGTGAACATTCATAAGCAAGATAATTACAAGAAAATGCATTCACTATTTTGAACTCCACAGGAGAATGAGGAATGGCTTAAAAATAAAAGGTTGACATGGGTATGGAGTAAAGAGCGACATTCTGGGACAAGCACAAGGGGAGTTTCCTTCCCTGATGAGGGGTTTCCATGGCCTTCATGGTTTTCTTCTACGTTGGCTCCCTTTTCTTTGTAGAGCTTGGCTAATGGGTCATAATGTCTGCATAAACTCTGCTACAGAAGATATATACCCTTCCTGTAGGCCACTGTTTCCAAAGTGTGGTCCTAGGAGTCTGATCTGCCTAAACCAGAACTATCTGGACAAACATCCAGATTCCTGGGCTTAACCCTAGTTCTGCCAAATAAAATTCTCTGGGAGGAGCTTAGGAATCACTATTTTTGATTCTCCTAATTCATTTATATACTTTTAGGTCTCAATTCTCAGACAAAATGTGCTGTCTGGTAAGCAGAAAAGATCAGAGGTTCCCCCACTGGTCTGAGATCATTAGGAGCTCATCTTCAAAGACTACTTTCATGTTATGAGCTTCTGTAAGATGTAAAACTTCTGGCTCATAAAGAAAATGAAACATTAGAATTAGATACATTTAAGGAGAGATTGCAAATTTTCATTTTGAAAAGGACAATTTGTTTCAGGTCTTATGGGATAGGTCTTTGCCTACATGGTAGGTAGGGTACCAAGACAGATCCAGCTAATACTGTGTGCAACTACATTCCAGAAACACATACATTTAATGCTCAAGATAACCAGAGAAGACAGTTTGTAGATGGGAAGTGCAAAACTCTGAGAGGTTTCATGTCCTTCTAAATTCATCCAGTTGGTAAGAGGCAGAGGTGAGATTTGTACCAGATCTCTGAATTTAACACCACCACCACCAACAAAAATGCAGGCATTCCTTTTGACTATTTTATAGAACTACAATAACTTACAACAGAGGGGAGGAAAGGAATCTTGCTAGACAGATGACTTAGCACCCTTGAAGTTATAGGTCAACAAACAGGAAATATTCACTTGGTTTGAACTAGAACACAGAGTTCCTGTCTTAGAAATTTTATAGGACTGTCAACAGTGACAAGTGGTGGGGTCAGCTGTTGAGTTTCACATCTCCCAAGGACGGAGCAGGCTTACAATCCCTGAAGCATGGCTGAGCACTCATTTAAGAAGCCCAGCTCTCAATCAGGAGCCACCGTTACCACTTCCTATATCAACCACGATTTCTTGGGTGGTCTCCCAGCATGCTGCCATTATTAATATAACTTTATTTATGGGCTCAGACAGGTCTTAGCACAGAGCAGCATGGTTGTTATGCACTGAGTTAATACAGCTGCCATTACACTTGTTCACTTGCCCAGGATGTAATTTTAAAGCTTGTATTACTTTTTCTCCTGTTTTGTACTGGGGCTTTTTGATCATCAGTCAGGTCTGAACTAGCTGAACAAACCTGAAGTTTAGAACAAGGCAAGGGCGGTAGAAGGAGCTGAGGCTTTAGGGACAGTGTGTCCTGACTCTGAATCCTTGCTTATTTGATTTTAGAAAAATAATATCTTTTCTTACAGTTTGGGTTTCCTCAAATTCATTGAGCTGGGAATAGTAAGAGTCACTTTACTGGATTATTATGAGATTCAACTCTAAGAAGTGCCTGTAAAAAATGTTTATCGTCTCTCACCCAGGGAATTT
Source organism: Mellivora capensis (assembly GCA_004024625.1). NCBI lineage: Eukaryota > Metazoa > Chordata > Mammalia > Carnivora > Mustelidae > Mellivora > Mellivora capensis. The sequence continues at coordinate 72,866 of PISX010009000.1, forward strand.
GGCAACCATAATTCATATCCCAAAGCTGATGTAAATATAATTTTTATAATAAGAACTAACATTTATTGGGTATGGCCATCTGTTAGATCCTGTCCTCAGAGATTTTGGTGTATTACTTCATTCAATCCTTTCAACCTTGGTATGAGATGGGGACTGATGGTATACCATGGTAAAGATGGGAAGCACCATGCCCAGAAAGTCTCACTTTAAATCCCATGCTCTCAACCTCTATAATCTAGATCTAGAGCTGGATATACTTCCCATTATTCTAGAAGAAGAGTTCCACATCAAGAAGATGGAAGGAGGTGGCACAGTACAGTGGTAATGAGTGAGAGTGCATGAGTTAGGATGCCTGGGTTTGAATCATCGCTCTGTACTTCTCAGCTGTATGCACTATGGCAAGTCACTTGGTCTCCCTGTGCCTTCATCACCTCATCTATTAGATAAGGATAACAGTAGGATCCATTATGATGACTACTAATGATTTAAAATATGTGAAATGCTTAGAACAGCACATGGTAATGTAAACACTACTGTAATAATTAAGGATTATCAGGTGTTAGTCTGACAATGCATGTCTTCAATGCTAACTGAAAAAAATCGGTTTTTTTCCTCGTCCCTTTCGATGATTACAAACCTTCCTTACAATTCTGCATCAAATAATAACTTTGCTAGTGCTTCATAAAAAAATAACACCTCAATTTCCTTTTAACACAATAATCCATTCTGGCCTCTTTGTGATGTGAACAGTACTGAAACCCACTTAGGTCAGTGAAATCATAGGGTAAGAAAAAGAGAAGAAATAAAAACACAGACTTTAAAAGTAGACGCTCATCAGACCAGAGACCCACCTGACACTCTAGTCACGCCCACAGCAACACGCAATCTGTGATTTTGAAAACTCACACTGTAGCACTCTCATCGCTTTTAAAGACATGTTTCATTTTTCAAGGTCAGAAATTGAAGTTCAGGATCTGACGTTTGAAAGTTCAGAATTCTCTATAATCATCACAACCACCTGTGATACAAAATCTAGTACTTTCATTTCATTTGTTTGGTATAAGGAGTGGGGGTGTGCACAACATTTTCCTTAATTTTTGCAACAGGGGTTTACCCCATTCTAATTCTGAACTTTACTGTGGCCCCCAAATCTTGGTTTATGATTTATAATTTGTTGAAAGCTATGTATCAGCACAGTTATACAATAAAGGAGGATCTTTTTGAAAGAAATAAAAATAAACACAATTCAATAATATCCCAAATAGTTTAATAAACAGCTCATTTTATAGAATTTAAAACAGTGCCTTTTTTCTTTTGTACTTTTTTTTGGCTTTTTTTTTTCAACCAGGAGTTTAATTCAAGGGTGAGACAAACATACCACCAGGTTTAAAACCACATTTAAGAAAAATATTTGGTGGCTCAGTGGGTTAAGCCTCTGCCTTCAGCTCAGGTCATGATCTCAGGGTCCTGGGATCGAGCTCCATTTCGGGCTCTCCGCTCAGCAGGGAGCCTGCTTCCCTTCCTCTCTCTGCCTGCCTCTCTGCCTACTTGTGATCTCTCTCTCTGTCAAATAAATAAATAAAATCTTTTAAAAAAATAAAATAAAAAATTTGTACCGGGTGTTGTATGTAAGTGACGAATTGCCAGATTCTACACTTGAAACTAGGATTACATTGTATGTTAACTAACTGGAATCGAAATAAAAACTCGAAACTACAAACAAAATATTTGTCCTGGGACATAATTCTGAGGTTGAGAATGGAGCAGAAGTCTCTAAATGAAATCAGTTAAGACAACTTTCCCTTTTAATAAAAAATACCATCCATCTTCTAGATTGATAATACCAGTCTGGAAAGCATTTCTGAGTAAACCTCTTTACTCTGCAGGTGTGACTGGGAGAAGAGATGGAAGTGAGGGAGCAGAGAGAAAAAGCCAGAAACAAGTCCAACAATACCCTAAGAAGTAGGTCTCCCACTTCTCACTGCTCCAGGAGACACTCTGGTCCAGCTGGGAGAGAGGCCCATCCCTTGGTCCATGTGTCACTAACTTGGGGTCCCTGGTCTGCTCTTCTCAATGTCTTACTGATAAATGGCTGCCACACACCAAGCTTTCCATTTCATTCTCTATACAGGGTATCCACTCAAAACCTGGTCCCGCCTTGAGAATCTGGAGATCCTCTAACCTCTTTGGGATGTGCAAGATGCTGAGAAGGAAACAGAGAGATTACAGATGTGGTTGGGTGAAGACTGAAGATTACTTGGGACCATCATCTCAGAGGCGAATCATACACCTTAAGGGAACCTGTGAGCCATGTGGCTTCTTTGGCGTCCCATCATGGGAACCCCAAGGCCTGTGATGTGTGAAAGCTGCCAGATTCATTCTAGAGGTCCTTAATAGCCCCGTGGGACCCTTTTTGCTAAAGGTGGAGAAACCAGGCAAACCCTATTCTCATGATATCTTTCCCTCCTTTGACAATCCCAGCAAAGTCCCCATGGAACAGATTAGATTAAAATAAGTCCAACTTATTTTCATGAAAACCAGTAACCATATAAAATCACCTTCGAGTTTATAGGTATAAGCTGCCAGTGGCTACTTGAACTTACAATGCTTGGAAAGGTGTTCAAGATAAAGGCTATCTTACTCACTGACATGGGCGATTTGGTTCCGAGTCCCAAAGGGACAAATACAATTACAGTAATCATGGGCTTCATAAAGACTTCCATATGCCGTATATATTTTTATTGTATTCACTAATCTCACAGAGTTTATTTCAACTCTTAGTACTTGATATGATTACAAAGTAATAAAATTTATCATTTTAATCATTATGCCAGCACTCATAAATTTAAAAACATTATCTTTAAAAGTGAGTAGACCGGGAAGTTTTAAATCAATCCCAATGCAGCTGTTACTACTAAAAGGATTTTTAAAACTCTTCCTTGGGAATTATCTTTTGAGTTAAATTAATTCATGAGCCACCTAAGAAAATCAGTCTTACTACTTTCTAGTTCTAACCAATCTAACTTAATAATACAGTGAAAGTTTTTGGAGCAAATAACTTCATTATCTGGAACAGGCTGGTACTGACATTTTCCTGTCTTTGCTTGCAATTTCCCCAGGCAACTGCAGATAACTGGGTAGTAAATATAATGGAGGCATTTAAATGGTACTATTGCTCACTGTAATATTATCCCCAGTAAATTTATGCCCTTTTGTATGACTTTGAATAATATCACAGTGTAAGGAAAATGGCGACAAAGAGTCCTCAACAAATTGTAAGCTCTTCAGGTACAAGGGCTGTATCTTCTTTCTAACTCTTGCCTCCCACCCATCCACTATATGGGTCACTTAAGATAATTTTATGCTTGTAATAGGTGCTCAGGAAATACTCCCAATTTACTATAGGTTGAAGGTTGAAATCTATCTTTCTAATCTATTCTTCTAATTGGAATCTATGTTTCTTGTAGGAAAGGACTCTGATTTCTCCCCTGGATGGCTGGCTTACCACCAAAATAAACAGGATTTTCGGAACATTCTGTTTTCTCAATCTGTCACACTGCTTTAGAGCAGTCAAACAAAATCCCTGTATTGGGCTACTTTATTTCCAAAAAGTCTGAAGAAATTGCAGACGTGTCCGTGTCCAGGATCATGCTTTTCAGATTTAATTATTTTAACTAGTTCTGATAAATCATTTCATCTCCTTTAGTTACTCTGGCTGTTCTCTTTGTGCTCAAGAAGGTTGCTTATTTAGAGTAGGAAATAAGGCCCAGGGAGTAGACCATAATTTTCCAGATGTCTTGTTTTCAAGAGCCCTTCAAAGAGAACCAGTCTTTTTGGCTTTGCCTCCTCTTAAATGGGGTTTTATGGCTCTGTATTACTTTGCAAATACCAAGGGCCCTGTACCTTATGACTTTGATAATTTCCTCTTTTGCTGAATATTAATTTTCAGTTTATTTCCCCTAAGTTCATTAGTTAAGGTATTTTGTTTGTGTAGTTATTGCTTCTTTTTTTTTTTTTTAACAAATTCTTATTCCATTTATAAAATTCCAATTCCAACCCTTTTTATTTTTTATTTTTTTAAGATTTTATTTATTTATTTGACAGACAGAGATCACAAGTAGGCAGAGAGGCAGGCAGAGAGAGAGGAAGGGAAGCAGGCTTCCTGCCGAGAAGAAAGCATGACCTGAGCCGTGGCTGGATCCCAGGACCCTGGGATCATGACCTGAGCGGAAGGCAGAGGCTTTAACCCACTGAGCCACCCAGGCGCCCCCCAACCCTTTTTATTTTATTTTATTTTTTTGTTGGTACCTTACTATAATTGATTTTTTAAAATTTCATTTCTTTTCAGTGTAACAGAATTCATAGTTTTACAACACACCCAGTGCTCCATGCAATGTGTGCCCTCCATAATACCCACCACCTGGCTCCCCCAACCTCCCACCCTCCGCCCCTTCAAAACCCTCAGGTTGTTTTTCAGAGTCCATAGTCTCTCATGGTTCATCTCCCCCCGTTTCCCTCAACTCCCTTCTCCTCTCCATCTCCTCATGTCCTCCGTGTTATTTGTTATGCTCCGCAAATAAGTGAAACCATATGATAATTGACTCTCTCTGCTTGACTTATTTCACTCAGCATAATCTCTTCCAGTCCCGTCCATGTTGCTACAAAAGTTGGGTATTCATCTTTTCTGATGGAGGCATAATACTCCATAGTGTATATGGACCACATCTTCCTTATGCATTCGTCCGTGGAAGGGCATCTTGGTTCTTTCCACAGTTTGGCGACCATGGCCATTGCTGCTATAAACATTGGGGTACAGATAGCCCTTCTTTTCACCACATCTGTATCTTTGGGGTAAATACCCAGTAGCGCAATTGCAGGGTCATAGGGAAGCTCTATTTTTAACTTCTTGAGGAATCTTCACACTGTTCTCCAGAGTGGCTGCACCAACTTGCATTCTCACCAACAGTGTAAGAGGGTTCCCCTTTCTCCACATCCTCTCCAACACATGTTGTTTCCTGTCTTGCTAATTTTGGCCATTCTAACTGGTGTGAGGTGGTGTCTCAATGTGATTTTAATTTGAATCTCTCTGATGGCTAGTGATGATGAACATTTTTTCATGTGTCTGATAGCCATTTGTATGTCTTCATTGGAGAAGTGTCTGTTCATATCTTCTGCCCATTTTTTGATATGATTATCTGTTTTCTGTGTGTTGAGTTTGAGAAGTTCTTTATAGATCCTGGATATCAACCTTTTGTCTGTACTGTCATTTGCAAATATCTTCTCCC
>PISX010009001.1:0-78333 GCA_004024625.1 Mellivora capensis
TGCCCTTCAACAGACGAATGGATAAAGAAGATGTGGTCCATATACACTATGGAGTATTATGCCTCCATCAGAAAGGATGAATACCCAACTTTTGTAGCAACATGGACGGGACTGGAAGAGATTATGCTGAGTGAAATAAGTCAAGCAGAGAGAGTCAACTATCATATGGTTTCACTTATTTGTGGAGCATAACAAATAATACGGAGGACATGGGGAGATGGAGAGGAGAAGGGAGTTGAGGGAAATTGGGGGGGTGATGAACCATGAGAAACCATGGACTCTGAAAAATAACCTGAGGGTTTTGAAGGGGCAGGGGGTGGGAGGTTGGGGAGCCTGGTGTTGGGTATTGTGGAGGGCACGCATTGCATGGAGCACTGGGTGTGGTGTAAAACTATGAATTCTGTTACGCTGAAAAGAAATAAAAAAGAAAAAGAAAAAAAAAAGTTAAAAATAGAACTACCCTATACTCCAGCAATTGCACTAATTGCTATTTACCCAAAGGATACAAAAATACAGATTTGAATCAATTCATACACCCAGTGTTTATAGCAGCATTATCCACAACAAGAAAATTATGGAAAGAGCCCAAATGTCCATCAACTGAAGAATGCATAAAGACAAGGGTTCAGGATACGGTAATGGACACTGAGGAGGGTATGTGCTATGGTTAGTGCTGTGAAGTAAACCTGGCAATTCACAGACATGTACCCCTAGGGATAAAAATACATTATATGTTTATAAAAAACTAAAAACTTAAAAAAAAACAAGGGTTCACATATCTACCATGGAATATTAAATTACTCAGCCATCCAAAAAGAGTGAAATGTTGACTTTGCAACGACTTGGATAGAGCTAGAGAGTATTAGGTAAGCAAAAAAGGTCAGTAAGAGAAAGACAAATACCAAATGATTTCACTTGTATGTGGGATTTAAGAAAGAAAATGATTGAACACAGGGAAAAAAAAGAGAGGAAAACCATCTGAGGGTTACTGGAGGGGAGAGGGTCTCTGGAAGGGTTAAATAGGTGATGGGTATTAAGGAGTACACTTGTCATGATGATCACTAGGTGTTTTATGTAAGTGATTGTTCACTAAATTCTACACCTGAAATGGAAAAAAATAAGTAAAAATGAAAAAATCAACAAAACAAAAAAGTCAATGACAAGATTTCTTTTTTTCATGTCTGAATAGTAACCTACTGCATGTAAGCCACATTGTCTATATCTATCCTTCTGTTGTAGACACTTAGTAGTAACCTACTGCATGTAAGCCACATTGTCTATATCTATCCTTCTGTTGTAGACACCTAGCTATTATGAATAATGCTCTAATGAACACGGGGCTAGAGATCTTCTTTCAGACAGTGGTGTCCTTTACTTTGGATATATGCTGTGTACCTTGGAGATACTATGGGTTTGGCTCCAGACCAGTGCAATAAAGCAAATGTCACAATAACCCGGTCAGATGGATTTTTGGTTTCCCAGTGCATATTAAAGTTATGTTTACACTTTAATGTATTCTATTCAGTGTGCAGGAGAATTATGTCTAAGAAAAGGAAGTACAGGGACGCCTGGGTGGCTCAGTTGGTTAAGCGGCTGCCTTCGGCTCAGGTCATGATCCCAGCGTCCTGGGATCGAGTCCCGCATCGGGCTCCTTGATCGGCGGGGAGCCTGCTTCTCCCTCTCTCTCTCTGCCTGCCATTCTGCCTGCCTGTGCTCACTCTCTTTCTCTCTCTCTGACAAATAAGTAAATAAAATCTTTAAAAAAAGAAAAGGAAGTACATGTTTTATCTGAAAAATATATTATTGCTGAAAAATGCTAATCATCATCTGAGTTTTGAGCAAGTTGTAATCACAAGTCACAGATCACAATAACAAATTTAGTAATAATTGGGAAGTTACAAAGATGTGAGAATTACCAAAATGTGACATAGACACATGAAGTGAGAAAGTGCTGTTGGAAAAACGGTGGCAGTACACTTGCTCCACATAGAGTTACCACAACCCTTTGATGTGTAAAACACATAATATCCACTAAGTACAATAAGCAAAAGTCAATAAATGGGGGTATGTCATCCCCAGAAGTGGAATTGCTGAATATGACACTTCTGTTTTTAAGTTCTTTAGGAATAATAGGTTCACATTAACCCAATTCGTGATACAAGAGGAGAAGTTATGAAAGAATTGCATTTGATGCAAACTAGATAATATGAAGTTTTATTTCTTTTTTCTTAAAGATTTTATTTTTTTGAGAAAGAGAACACAAGAAAGAGGGAGCAGAAGCAGGGGAAGGGCAGAGGGAAAAGCAGTTTGCCTGCTGAGCAGGAAGCCCAACATGGGGCTTAATCCTAGGACCCTGAGATCAAGACCTGACCCAGAGGCAGACCCTTAACCTACTGGGACACACAGACACCTTTATTTCCTTTGGAGTTCATGGTCATATATTTGAATTTTAAAATTCTAAATTTTCTGCTGTCTTATTTTTTGGTTAATAGCAAGGCTTTAAAATTAGCTTTGTTTCCCCCTATGTTCTTAGAATTTGTTTTTTGTCATTTATTGACGAATGTCCCTTTTAAAAAAGAGATAACTAGTCATGATTGAAGGATGAATCAATGAATAATGTCATGAATAGTTACTTAATATTGTAACCTCTGCCATGGTGATATAGTTGAATATTGTCCATGTTTGAACCCTTCCCAGAGACATTTACTTTTATCAAGTGAAATTTAAATAACTTATTTACAAATAATAAAATTGAAGGTAGGAATCTAAAGAACTAGGGCAGAGAAATTGAGAAGGACAGTTTGGGAACTGATAATAGCAACAGTTACCATGAAGTTGAAAATGTAGTAGTTACTCAAAATAGCTGGAGATAAAGATCAGTAATTTCCTTTTCTAATGAGATGATGTTTTCAGGTTTTTCCCACTATAATAGAAATGACATAAGGAGAGTATAAGGGAAAGAAGCAGGTTATGCCAAGACTTAGCAATGTGTAAAAATAGAGCTGACACATCTAAGATACTCTTCAAAGACCTCAGGTCTCAGCACCTGTGACTGAGAAAGAAGCAAGTTAACAGCATGGGTGGTCAAGCCTCTGAACACAATATCTTGTGGAACATAAACATTTCTCAGAGTCACGTCGCAATTAAATGACACACGGCAAGCTGAAAGTCTCGGACATTCTGGAGGTGTGTGATGAGATAGTGTCTTCAAAACAGCCCAAGTGTAAGGATTTCCTGTTCAAATATTAAGTGACACATTGATGAGAAATCTACTTTTCCCACTATTGCCTCTGTCTGAGTGCTCACAGGGCTGGCAGTCTGTGAAGACCACAGATACTGTCCGTTTACAAGAGAACCTGGTCTCCCCCTGGAAGATGCCCAACTTTCTGGCCAACAGAAAGTATATGTCACTCCTCTGCTTTCCCTCACCTAGCCGCCTCACTTAGCGGGAAATACAGATGCTGGATGGGATACAACTAATAAACAACGAAATCATAGATAATACTGGTTAACCTATTCCAACAACTCAGGGTAACAAACAGGAATAAATATGATATATGTCAGAGAATACCTTAAAATATTCATATTCTTGCCTGTGGAGAAGTAGTCAAGTGTATACACTCACAGATGATAAGGGTTTATAAATGTATTTAATTTCACATGAAATCTCATAAGCATCATGCATGACAAGGAATAATTTGTATTTGTCATCAACAAAGAAATAATTTCATATATTACTTGATATTTAGCCCAGCCTTTAAAAATACATTCTTGAAATAAAATCATGCAATCATGAAGGTCAAATATAATTCTTCATATACTTTCTTAGAATATGTTTAATTTTTCCTAAGATCAGGAGGTAAATTTCCTAATATGCTAATTTAAGCTTACCTATAAATAATGACAAGATTCCTAAAAATATGAACAAAACATTGCAAAAGCTTTTACCACACTGATGAAGACAGCCTTGTGAATCATGGTACATAGTTTGATATGAATCAGAAACAATAGTATGGGAATTGGGTTAAAAATAGGAATAAAATAACTAACATATTGTTAAGAGTTTAGAAAAGCCTGCTTGAATCCTAAGTGTTTTACATGTATTAGAGCTTACATATTTTTATTTCGATGATAGATTAGTAAACTAGATAGCTAGACATGAAGTAACTTTTAAAAGATCACACATTGTAACTTGGAGAACCAGAAGGGATTCTAGAGCTCACTGACTGCACAGCTAATTATGTGAATTATTAGATTGTGTTTATTTGAGTTATTATAATTGCTTACACAATAAAGCTACCTTTACTCCTTTGACAGCCATAAATTGTTTCTGAGTTCATACCATTCTTCCATAAATGATCTCTACTTTTGTTTATCATTTTATACTTGCATATGTTGGCCATTATCAATTACCCATTTCTGGTGTCAAATAAGGATTTTAGAAATCTTTTCTGTTATTGCCTTCTTTTGGTTTTCAGCAGTATTGTTTAGGTTTTGGATAAGTTTAGTGTGTCATTTAGTATTTTTCACCATATATAGTATTTCTTTAAAATTGAATGATTTCCAGAATTCTACAATCATTCAAAATGCAGGGTCATTTAATAAGACCTCATCCCCTTTTACTAAGTATACATAAGTCACCAAATAAAAGTAATTTAGTGCAGGAAGTTCCTGTATATGCTAACACCACTGTTCCCCCAACTTCAGAACAATCTTTAACCTTTAATGGATTTTAAAAATTGTCCCAAAAAAATTAGTCTCATTATTTCCTAATAACGGCATTTAGTTATTCTAACAGTATGTCTATGGAATCTGAAATTAAGCTAATAAGGGCATCATTCTTTGTGAGTTTCTTTATTCCTCACTAATTTGTTGCTTTTCGTGGCTACAACCAATAATATTGCATCAAATATAGAATATCATTTTAAAAATCACTTATCCTCTGATGAAACACTTATTTCAAGCTCTGAGGAAATCAGAACCAGAATTTTACATCATTCAACTACAAAGGCGTGTTACCACTTACCTCACACTCCACCCAGTGAGACTCTAGCAGGGCTCTTGTCATTACCTACACCGTTTGTCAACTACATCAGTCCAGTTTCCATACAGCACAGGCCCTGAGATCTCTCAGCTGCTGAGACGAATAACCAGAGAGAAAACCCCTCAGAACCAAATCTGGTTAAGAACTCAAGAAGACAACAGTCGAAAGGTAAGGGCACTAAAAGCTCTCATTCAGTAACTGAGCAGGGAATCATCTGTGCAGAATTAAATCTTCAAAATGCATCTGAAGATCTGCAAGGGAATGACAAGAATTACCACTGCAAAAATAAAGCACACAGTAAGGCACACAGTACAACTGCTCTAGGATGTGAACTAGGGGTGCAGATGTGTGGGGAAGAGTAGGGAATGATTTCATATATTTTTCATTTGTGAGGATCAAAACTTGAAGCTGGAATAAGGTATTGTTTTTGAGATCTGAGGACTAATCTACTCCGGCATTGTTGTAAATCATATTCCCTGACCAACAACTCATGGAGCATGATGCTTACTGACAGTTAAGTGGTATATTGTGAGGAAGATTACAATGGTAGATATGGGTTTGTGGTCCATGTTTATACCTATGATTCCCTGGGCATCTTTGGTTCTCTTGTATGTAAACCGTCTAAACTTTAGTCTTTATCCATCCATCCTTTCTCACTGTTTCATTTCTCTCCCCCACATATTTGCCATTATCTCTAGAGAAGCTCATTACTGGGAGTTTGGGAATCATCTGCTTTGTCTTGATCTATATTGTAGCAAGAATGATAACTTCTCTTCCCTGTGAGTAAACCTTTGAATGATTATAAGAGGTCTTTTCATTTGAATGATCATCAGTGCCTCTAAACATTTCAAGTACCATTAATGGAACTTTCTTTTTCATGTATGCATTTAGACTAAGTGTGAAGTACTTATCCTGAATTTCTCAAAAGTATAAATAACAATGATTGTAGAAAAAAATACATATATAAGTGAGAAACATGGGTTAATTCTTGAGATTGGTTAAACCAAATATTGTAAGAAGTGGTGATTTTTGGTTCTTTAAGCCTTTTAATTATTTTCTCCAACAGGTTAATTACTTCATTAACTACTTACTATAAAATCAAATTTATTACAGAATTTTATAATTCTAAACAGTAAACCAAAATTCAAACTAAGAAACTCAAATCGTTGTGATTTATTATTTTAATATTAAGTTTGTATGAGGATTGCTTTAATTTTTCTAGTTACTGATGGACCAGAGAAGAACAAAGTATCTCTTGAAACAAGGATCCAGAAAGGTACATCATCATTTTCAAAATTCTGATATTAGTATAGTTTTTATTTTATCTCTATCATAGGTTAGACAAATATGATAACAGAATTTTTCTTTATGTTATCAATTAGTCACCATACAGTACATCATTAGTTTTTCATGTAGTGTTCCATGACTAATTGTTTACATATAATGCCCATGCTCCATGCAATCCGTGTCCTCCTTAATACCCATCCCTGGGCTAACGCATCCCCCCACTACCCTCCCCTCTAAACTCTCAGTTTGTTTCCCAGAGTCCATAGTTTCTCATGGTTCATCTCCTCCTCTGATTTGCCCCCCTTCATTTTTCCTTTCCTTCTCCTAATGTCCTCCATGCTATTTTTTATGTTCTACAAATAAGTGAAACCATATGATAATTGACTTTCTCTGCTTGACTTGTTTCCCTTAGCACAATCTCCTCCAGTTCCATCAATGTTGATGCAAAAGTTGGGTATTTGTCCTTTCTGATGGCTGGGTAATATTGTGTATATGGATCATATCTTCTTTATCCATTTGCCTGCTGAAGGTCATCTCAGATCTTTCCACAGTTTTGCTATTATGGATATTGCTGCTATGATAGATGTTCTTGGGGAAAATAAATTAGAAAATCCTGTAATAAACTTTCAGAAATCATGATTATAGGAGAATACTACTTCTTATGAAACAGTATAAAGAAATACTCATTTAAAATCACCATACCCATGGGATGCCTGTGTGGCTCAATCAGTTAAGTGTCTGCCTTCAGCTCTAGCCATGATCCCAGGGTCCTAGGATTGAGTCCTGCATCACCCTTTCCTCTGCTCCCCCTGCTTGTGCTCTGTATCTCTCTATCTGGCAAATAAATAAATAAAATCTTTAAAACTATTTCATAAAATCACCATACCCATAGTCATAAATTGTCTCAAATTTCCTCCTGCTATAAGATGCTGAGAGATAGACGCCTGGGTGGCTCAGTGGGTTAAAGCTTCTGCCTTTGGCTCGGGTCATGATCCCGGGGTCCCAGCCTTACACTGGGCTCTCTGCTCAGCAGGGAGCCCGCTTCCTCCTCTCTCTCTGCCTGCCTCTCTGCCTACTTGTGATCTCTGTCTGTCAAATAAATAAACAAATCTTTTTTTAAAAAAATGATGCTGAGAGATAAGTCACTTTACAATGCCAAAAAAGTAATTTTGTTCAGTGACACAAAGGACATGTTTACGATCGACATTTTTGTGTGTTTGCTTTATATGGACACATAAATTAGGGTATGAAAATATGACTCTTCTTTGAGTGTTTTTGTGTTTTGTTTCATTTTTATCAGTTTGTGAGGGTACATGGATACGTTATATATACGTGAAAACATACACAAGTTGTAAGTTTGCAATTTTTAAAATTTGAAACTTTTTGGATAATATCTCATAACCTTTGTCCAGCGTATCACTGTTGCCATTGTCCAAAAGGCTGGATGACATATTCCAACAATTTCTATTACATTAGCACTGAAAGAAAATCATGGAGTGAGAGTTCGTCAGCCTGTGCTTCTAAGAACTCTACCCTATTCTCCATGGAGGATGAAGAAGAATTGGTAAGATTTCAGATGCTTCCAGATTTTATTAAAAGCTTATCAATTAATATTATATTTTTAGAGTTCATCCATCTTTGTGTACATATTTCTAGTTTATTTAAAGTCTGTTACTATTCCATAGTTTGACTACGATATTGTATTTATATTTTTATACCTTTGACAATTATCAGTTCTTGTTTTTCATAGAAAATCCTCCTTGTATGAATGCTCTTTTACTTGAAATAGCTTTACTATTTAATTTTACACACATCAAGGAAACTAAACATATGATTGTACAACTCGATCACAAAGTAGTTAGAACCACGTAGTTACAAATCAGGCATGAAATAGAAGTTTAGAGTTTCTATACAGTCCTACCCATTTTAACAATGTGAAATACCTTTGCTTGGTTTTGGACTTTATATCAGTGGAATCATGCAGTGTGCATTTTTATGTGTGTCTTCTTTCACTCTCACATGATATTGTAGTGCATATATATTATCACATTTGTGTATAGTTTGTGAATTTTCACTGCTGCTGTCTTAAATGAATATGACCTTGAAAATCTATTCTCAGAAATTTAGTTCCTTTTTAGTATGTAGGAATTATGAATAATTATTTTATGAAAAGACATTCTATGTCTTTAAAAAATATTTATTTATTTATTTATTTATTTATTTATTTATTTATCTGAGAGAGACCATAAGGAGGGGCAGATGGAGAGGGAGAGCCAGAGAATCTCAAGCAAACTCTGTGCTGAGCACAGAGCCCAACTTGAGGCTGGATCTCAGGACCCTGAGCTCATGACCGGAGCTGAAAACAAGAGTCAGATGCTTAACTGTTGGGGATACGCAGGCACCCCAATCTTTATATGTCTTTCCCACAAACTGTGTTTATCTAATTTATTATACATAACCACATAGAATATAGTATATTATATTTATGGAATGTAAGCATTGTATTTATCATAATAAAATAATGTATAATATAACATTATGATTGTGTTTACATATAATTATAATACTGTTTCCTCTAACCATTAGTATGAAATTGTATGGTCAATTTTATTTATTTCTTTAAATATATGTAATTATCCCTATACTTTTCTAGTGAATTGTGTAAATACACTTTGTACAGAATAATCTTGTTATCCAAAACTCAATGGCGTTAGAAAAATTAATACAATAAGTCCTAGTGCTTATGCAATAGTATCTTTTTTTGGTCTTTGAATCATCTGGATATTCTCTGTGAGGATGAGAAGTGCTTGAGTGTGTCTCTTGTTCATTTCTTTTAGGTGGTGCTTTCTTTTCCTTTCTTAGACCTTGTCATATTTTAGATATGAGAGTATTAGAAGATGGACATAGTTGTAACTTGCATTTGTACTCCCCTGTTGGAGTCTTTTAATGATCAGAATTTCAATGTTATCATGGTGCAATTTATCATTTTGGATGTTAGTGATTATTTTGGACCTATTTCAGGAATATAATTTCCTATATTACTTCCAAGATTTACCCTTTTCTTTATTTCTTTATTTTTTACTTTTAGTTAGGGTTTATGATCCACTTGGAATTTACATTTTGTGATGCTGTGCTTACGATGCTGGGGATTGTATTAGCGATGGCAGTTCAGAGTATTCATTTTATCATTCATACGATGATGACACTTGAATATTCAGCCAGCTATTGGCATGTATCCTGTGAACATTCATTTGTATATACATTATACTACAGTAAAATTACCACAAGAAAATAATATGAAAATATGCAAATAGGTTTAAAGCTAGACATAAAATTGAAAACATCCTACCAAATACAACTTGTGTTTTTTATTTGAATTTATCTGATCATTAGGGATACTGAGCATCTTTTCATAAGAATTTTTCCCATATACTTTCTTGGACCAAATGCTTATTCAATTCTTTTGCCCATTCTTTAATGGCTTATTTGGATTTGTTGTTGCTACTGACCTGTAGGATTCCTTATATATTTTGGATATGAACCCCTTGTCTGATGTATGATTTGCAAGCGTTTTTCCCGATTGTCTTTTCATTCTGTTGATCATGCCTTTTGGTGCACAAAAATGTTTTGATGTGCTACATTTGCCTACAGTGAACTTTTCCTTTGTAGTCTGTGATTTTGGTGGCATACCCAAGAAATCATTGCCGGATATGATGTTTACTTTTCCCCATGTTCTCTTCAAGGAATTTTATAGTTTTACATATTATGATTAGATCTTTTGTCCATTTTGAGTTAACTTTTGTATATGGTGTAAGTCTTTGCCTCCACCTTCATTCTTTTGCATGTGGATAGTCAGTTTCCCATCACCATTTTTTAAGAGTTTTTTTTAAAGATTTTTATTTATTTATTTGACAGAGAGAGATCACAAATAGGTAGAGAGGCAGGTAGAGAGAGAGAGGAGGAAGCAGGCTCCCTGCCGAGCAGAAAGCCCAATGCGGGACTCGATCCCAGGACCCTGAGATCATGACCTGAGTCGAAGGCAGAGGCTTTAACCCACTGAGCCACCAAGGTGCCCTCCATCACCATTTTTGAAAGATCCTGTCCTTTCCCTGTTGGCATCCTTATCAAAATGAAAATACATGGACTATGTGTCTGGATGTATTTTGAAGTTTGGTTCCATAGAGGATATAGGACCTGGGGCTTTGTGTTACTTTGGCTGATTTTACCCACTCCCATTGAAATAGTGTGCAGGGCAGATACAGATTCTGTGGTAGATGATGTGGTCTAAGGCTGCTGGAGGTGGAGGATATTATCACCCATTCCCTGATGTTCACACTGACTTAAGTCACCTCATAATCCACCCTGTTTCCTCAAGAGCATTTCTTTGTCTGTGTTTGTAAAGGATTTTTGGTGGTATTATTATGACACCTTGAGATGTGGATTTGTATGTAATCATCCTATTAGTAATTTCATAGCCTGTGGTGTCCATGAATATTTTTTAATGATATTTAATAATTATTTGTTCATCATGACTTAAGATTGTTGTTCTGCTTTTTTCTCAGTTTGTACTTAGACCTATGTTGGATTTCCTGAAGCTGTTTTGAAGATCTATGAACTCTATTAATTTTTCTCTTTTTTTCCCTCTCTCATCTTATAGGATGAATAACTTCTTTTACTCCTTCCTCAGTTCACCAACTTTTTCTTCTGCATATCACATAATCTGTGGAGCTAATAAGTGAATTTTTCATTTCAAGTATGTATTCATAAACTCAGAATCTTCTGGGGTTTATTCATAGAGTTTTATTATTTTATTAATATTTCCTACTTTCTATATTGCTGCCATCATATCTTCACTGAACTATTTGAACATTGTTTTCTTTATAATTTACATATATTTATAAATATTATTTTAAAATACTTTTTTCTAACAAATGTAACATCTTATCCCAGTAGAAATTTCTACTGGCCTATGCGTTCTCATAGCATGGGAGATCTTTTCCAGTTTTTTGTGTGTATTAATTCCCTTTAAAGATATTTTTATTTTGTTTTAGAGACGATGCAAGAGAGATAAAGAGACAGTGCAAGTGGGTGGAGAAACAGAGGGAGAGGGACAGAGAAAAACCCAAGCAGACTCCATGTTCAGCATGGACCTTGATGTGGGGATTGATCCCAGGAGCCTGAGATCACAATGAAGCCTGAGCCTGAAAGCCTGAGCCAAAAGGAAGAGTTGGTTGCTTAACCAAATAAGCCACGCAGCTGCCCCATTTCTTAATTTTTTGGAAGACATTTTTGATAATACACCTTAGTGAATATGCATTCTATTTCATTTTTCTTAGACTTATTATTTTCTTGTAAATTGCATAAACTTTACTGCAGAATCTTCTCTAAAGTTGGTCTCCTGATATTTTTGTTTAGTTTTTCCAAATTCATATTGTTTATTTTTATTTTTTAGCCTATCTTCCTGGGATGATCCTTGTGAGTTTTTAGCTTAGATGTCAACCATCATTTTTTTTTAAGTCTGTATTCAGGGATACCTGGGGGGTTCAGTTGGTTAAGCCTCTGCCTTCGGCTCAGGTCATGATTCCAGGGTTCTGGGATCGAGTCCCACATTGGTCTTCTTGCTCCACGGGGAGCCTGCTTCTCTCTCTTCCTCTGCCTGCCTCTCTGCTTGCTTGTGCTCTCTCTCTCTCTCTGACCAATAAAAAAATAAAATCTTTAAAAAAAAATATCAAAGTCTGTATTCAAATACCACAATTCAGTAGGGCTTCTACCCTTTTTCAGGTGATATGTGTGTGTGTGTGTACATGCACGTACGCACGTGCACACATGAGTGTAGGAAGGGAATCCTCATAACTTTATAGCAGTTCTCAAGTCTTATTCACCTTTACTTTCTACTAGGATCATTTTGGTCTCCTCTCCCCATGCACATATTTTGTCTCAGCCAAGAGTGTATAGAGAGCTTATGTCATCTCTTCAGTCACACTTTCCTTTTTCATACCTTCCTATTATATTTATGGGGGGGTCACAGTGCTGGACACAAAACCACAACCTCAGACTAGTAAAAGTATACATTTTTCTCATTTATTACCAAGCAAAATAATCACGTTGAGCTGAAAAGTCAATGTGCTCTCTCACTCTCTTCCCCACTGCTAATCAAGTCTCCCCTGTGGCACCACCACCATTGCTTTCTGCAGCTTCTCCAAACCATAAAAACTACAATTCATCTTGATCACTGAGCTGGAGTGGGCAGGTGGGGAACCACAAGGCAATCCCAGACAACAGCAATCCTAAGCAACAAATATGATGCTTCTTACTTGAATCTCTAGGATTTTTTCCACTGTAAATATTTCATGAATTATTAAACTTTTATCAACTTTAAGAACCCTGAAATTGTTATCTTTGTAAGTTTGTTGTATTCCCTTACTCCTACTCATAAGGTAGTTTTGTAACACGTCTACTGTGTAACATTAAAATTTGGAAGATTCTATAAAGCAAGAATTAATTTTGTTATTACAAAATTCAAATGAATATGAGCTTGTATTTGACTTCTAATAAAATTTGTTTTCTCACAGTATTTGTTAGGCCTCTTCATTTCTTCTTCATGGCTTGGAGTCTCCCAGACAAGCAATAATAATCCATCCGTACAGCCAAAACGCTTAACTTTCTCTTCCAAAGCATAAGTTTCTTAAGAACTTTTGTATTTTCTGCCTTAAGAGAATTAATCTTACAATGAAAAACAGCAATATGTGAACAATTATATAAACACAATTGTTGAAGTGTTTTCTTAATAAATTAAATGGGAAATATTCTGATTGAGGTATATAACTATTAGTTGAAATAAATTGTTAATTCATCAAAATATTATGGTATACAAGGTATATATTGGTAAGATTAATGAAGTATAATTCTCTGTGTTTCAGGTTGGCAGTATCATCAGAGATTGACTGGGCTTGTCCACATTTCACTTTTGGACTGGAGAAAAGTTTTTTTACAACTTGTTTAAAAATTAAAACATACGCTTGTAAGCACCAGGCATTTCAGTTACCTAATTTTGGTATAATCCTATCTCACCATATATAAAGAACATGTTTCTCATTTCTCCAAAAGCCATGCAATTCTTGTCTCAGAATATTTTTCAGATATAATTTTTAGAGAATTTTTATATTCACAACAAAATTAAGAGGAAGTTACAGAGTTTTCCTCTATTGCCCCTGTCCACACACCTGCCTCTCCCCCATTATTAACATCCCTCACTAGAATGGTTCTTTTGTGACCAAAAATGAATCTACAACAATGTGTCATAATCATCCAAAATTTAGTTTGTACATGAGGTTTCACCCTTGGTTTGTTGGACTGTTTTTCAAGATTTATTTATATTAAAGTAAAACAATATATATATTCAGGTACATATTATACATTTCTTAAGCTTTTGCTATTCACTAAAATAATTATACATATAAATTACAAATCATAATATTATTGTGAAGTTCCCAATATATTGAGTAATTGTGCTCATATTTCCAAATTAATTTATTTTCCTTATCTTTATAGGGGCTGCAAATTAGAGTTAAACAACCCAAGATGGCAAGATAATCAGTCAGAATTGAATCAGGAGACAGAAACCAGAGGAAGTTTGGTGTAAACAATTATTTTCTATTTATAAGGGAAAGTTTACTAAGAGGAAAGGCTACTAAGATAAAGAAAATAGTAAGAATACCTTAGGACTAAAGGAGAGTATCCAAAGGAGGGATTTCTGAGAAAGCTAAGTCTACTCTCTGAGGATGAGATTTAGACGTTATTGAAGACAATGTGGCTACACATGGCTTCATGACAGATATGCCTATGATATTGGCTTGGGACAGAGCAGCTCCATAACCCACAGACTGAAATTGGTGAGCATGGATCTCAGACTGTGACTGACAGGCAGGAAGAATTCCCTGTCAGAGTCTTAGGAGTCCCTTCCTAGAGGATAGGAAACTGACTGGGACTAGCCACAAAAACCTGCTAGAGCCTGTTCAAATACATAGGACTTCCTGCACACATGCAGTTGGCAACCAAGCCATAGCAGCCAAACACCTTGAAAAGACCATAACCAGGAAGAAGAGCCGCTTCTTTTCTCTTTTTTTTCTTATGTTCAATTCCCCAACATCATTGGTTTTTTATGTAGTGTCCAGTGATTCATTAGTTGCGTATAACACACAGTGCTCATCACATCACATGCCCTTTCTGATGCAGTGTCTTTCCATTGTCTTTTTTTTTTTTATGTAGCTATGGACAGGGTAGTCAGATTTATTTCAAAACAAAAGCTCTGCTGGGCTGCATCAGATGCAGAAGGAAAAGAATACTTAGGGGTGTGGCTACGTCACCAGTGTGCATAACAGTGAGGGATGCCTCAAGTAAGCCTTTTACTGACAAAACTCAACCGCATGTGAGCTGACGGGGAGAAAAGTTTATAGCACTTAGCTCCATTGTCTGAGGACAGGGCGCAGAGGGATGGGTAGATTTAGAGCTGAGAGTACTAAATTGTTAGCAGGCACTCAGGGTTATTATGCAACAACCACAGGGCTGCTCTTTAAGAGCCATTCACATATGCCCCACATCCTCAGAGAATGGAACCAAAGTGAACTATGTGAATCTCTTTTAGGGCAACACTGTCAAGGTTAGGTTAGGTGCTTTTTTTTTTTTTGGTAGAGGTTGGTTTCTCATTGGATATAACCAGAGTCCTTTCATACGTTTTCCTGTGTTGTTTCCCTCATCTGGATTTCAGATATATTGGAAGAGTTTTTTTTTCAATTCTCCATGTACCTACTTCGTCACTCCTTAGTAGCATGCTAAAAAATACCATGATTCAAATATTAAAATGTTAAATAGTAAAGAAAACAAGATTTTAAAGTATAAAATATATGTATGGGTAAAGCAGCTAGTTATTTCCAGAATTCAGGAAAAAAGTTTACTAATTCGATGTTTCAGAGGTATTTCTACCCTAATTCAATTATAAAGTACAAGAAATTACTGTATTATTATTTCTAAAATAATTTCATATTTCATATACATTTATCTTTTTTAATAAGGACACATTCTGTATATTCTCTGTACTTATTCCTTATATAGAGAAATTAAATGACTATTCAAAATCAATTTCATATAATATGTAAATTGTAGCTATAACTAATTGCTAAAGTTGTGTAACAAACAACCCTAGTCTGCACTGACATTTAAAAATAAGTATTTATTGGGGCTCCTGGGTGGCTCAGTGGGTTAAACCTCTGCCTTCAGCTCAGGTTGTGATCTGGGGGTCCTGGGATCGAGTCCTGCATTAGACACTCGCTCAGCAGGGAGCCTGTTCCTCCTCTCTCTCTCTCTGCCTGCTTGTGATCTCCCACTGTCAAATAAATAAATAAAATCTCTAAAAAAAAATAAAAAATAAAAATAAGTATTTATTTCTCATTCATTAGTTAGTGATTTGGCTGAGTTTTAGTTAATCAGGCAAGATATGTAAGGACTTGACTCTAGACTACAGTTTCAGCTCACATCTTTTTTTTTTTAAATTCTTAGAGGAGTGGGCTAGCTGTTACATGGCCTTTTATGGCAGAGATTAGCATCAAGGAGAAACTTTGTCTTAATGCCTGGACTCTGAACGCATAAGCTGTCACATCCTATTCATACCATATTGTGAAAGCAAGTCACATGACCAAACTTATCATTGATTGTCTGGATAGTATGTCTTCTCAAGGTGGTCAGATTGAAGAAATGAATATTCACTGAAAAACAACCTAATCTATCATAAAAGCCCTTGGAATATTTTTTTTCTTATTATGTTTCATGAGATACATTAGTTGGCTAAAGAAAAATATGGGAAATAGATGAAAAAAAATTAGTAGGGTCTTAACTTCCCATCCAGTTTTTTGTGTTCTCTGTGACAAAAATTCATGCTAAGTAGTTTTGCACAGTGGTAAACATCATCACACAGATGTTTTCATTGAAATTCCTGATCAATTTAAAAATGGGAATAAGCAGGGGCACCTGGGTGGCTCAGTGGGTTGGGCCTCTGCCTTCGGCTCAGGTCATGATCCCAGGACCTGGGATCGAGCCCCACATCGGGCTCTCTGCTCAGCAGAGCCTGCTTCCTCCTCTCTCTCTGCCTGCCTCTCTGCCTACTTGTGGTCTCTGTCTGTCAAATAAATATTAAAAAAAAAAGAAAAAATGGGAATAAGCAGTATAGTATAAAGTTTAAGGACAATGGCAATGAAACCAGGTCATTTCAATGTATTTTCTATATGTACTATCTTAGCCCCATGCTTCAGCTGCATAACTGCTCTGGCTCAATTTCTTATGTTGGAAAATATGATAGAAATAGATTCTTATTCTTAGAGTTACTTAAAGATTATTTAAAAAGTACCTCTGTTGACACACAAGTATTCACTAGATCTCAGTTGTTTTGACTTAAAAACTTGATGCTTCTATGCCATCACCTATGACATCATGATCGTAATTGTAGCCACCTCATAGGGCTGATCGAGGAATCAATACTATAAGGCCCAAAGCTCCTTAAAATAAATCTTAACCACCAGAAGTTCTTGCTAAATATGATCTCTCCATATTTTACTTTTCCAAATATTCAATAAAAGCTGTTTTCTAAGAAAATCCGTGTTCTATAATTATTTTCTTCCTTTTACCCAATGAAATAGCCAGTCATCTGACTTAAACCCTTCAATCATCAGAGATGTTTGCATTTTAAAAGTTTTTTGAGAAATTCAATACACCTCATTTATGGACACTAAAGTAATTTTTTGTATCTGCAGATATATTTCCTTTTTTGAAATCACAATCCCCGTTCTTTCTCTTATTGGTAAAGAACCCTAGTCTTCTCACCCAGTGTGTTATATGGACATATGCAAATATTGTCTGTTTTGGAATTGAAGAAATTTAAAAGGGATTGTCAAGGTTTGACAAGATAACCTGTTTGGTTCCAAGACTTGGGGAACCTACATGGGCCTAGGGGAAGAAGATACTGAAATGCCCTCTTCTTTCCAATGTTGGAGAATCCCATTCACACATAATGCATCTCTTACCATTGAGAACGGTGAAAAGTAAGAGAGAAGGTGCTTAATACATTCTGATGTGGAACACTCCCAATTTTCTCCCAAAGTATTTTACATATCTAAACATGGTCATTTAAAAAGGTGTCAAATTCTTACATGTACCCATAAGAAATCATTGGAATTATTTGGTAGAGTAAGCTTGGGTTAAGGGACCCACAAAAAACACTGGAGATATAAAAATATAGAACAATATTAGGAGGTAGTTAATCAAGAGTGAATTCAGAATAGAAAGAGCCATGCAGAAATCATTGATATAAAGATCAAAATAGCATTTTTTTCTCTGTGTTTATCTTTCTGAGACTATACATTAGGTATTGAACATAATAGACTTGTTATTTTGGATTCCAGAGTTAAAAGGTACTCATTTCAGTATAAATTCAGAGGAAGATGGTGCCCTTTTAAAATGCACTGTTGTTGGAGCAGACCCGAAAGTGTATTCTCTGCAAGTAGCCAGTCCAAGTAGGATGCAGGAAGGACTGAGTTGTGTCTGCCTAACCTCATGTATCAAATTTGCAAATCTGCAAATTTTGTTTCCTGGTATTGGATATAAAGTTGGGGAGGAAGTCAGAGATTAGCACTAAAAAGTTGCTCTGCCCTATGTTTTATGAGGCTCATCCCTTAATTACAACCATTGTTCCCCCTAAGGAACATAAAACAATTTAGCTTGTATACCCCCAAATGGTCTGGATTTGATAAGAACAATAATGCAATCTGAGAGGGGAATAAAAATAATTTTTACAAGAGATCAATGTGATAACATCAAAAGTTGTGACACATGTGTAATTAAGATCTTACAAGGAGAGGGAAATGTTTGGCAGAAAATTATTTGAACAAATAATGGTGGAAACTATTTCAAGCTTGTTAAAAAGGAAGTTAAATTCAAGAAGTCCACCAAAATCCCAATAACATAAATATAAACTAAGTCACAAGTGAGTACATTGTAGTCAAGCTTCTGAAAGAGGCAAAAAGAGAATCTTGAGAACAATGAGAAAATAATAACACTTCATATGCCAAGAAAGTCATTTTAAGTAGTAAAATTTACAAGATAATAGATCATTCACCTTGAGGAGGAGAAACTGCAGACCCAGAACTTGATGTCATTGATAGTTTTCCAGAATGAAGACACATGAGGCCATGTTCCAACGACTTGGAGCCACCATCACCATTGATCTACAGTGTAATAAGAAGAGCAAAAAGAAGGGAATTCTCCTGGCTTAAGTGTGATAGTAGCAGATGGAAAAACTGGGTATTTGTGAAGGTGAGAAGGGCATGAAAAGTTATAAATATTGGGGTAAATATGAAAGACAATCTGTTAAATTCTTTGAAGTATGCACAGCTATTCAAAGCAAAGTTCTCAACAATATCCCTTCCAGGGTTTATAATGTATGTAGGATGTAATACATACAACAACTATACTGTTATGATTGGAGATTGTGATCAATATTTTTTAAGTGTTATTCACTCTGATGCCATCTGAGCTTCTGAGTAGAATGTTTCTGTAAGAAGGTTTATATCATGAACTCAATTTCTTTAATACTTGGTAGGTTTGCCCAGGTTGCTTTTTGTTGTACTCCACTTTGGTAATTTTCAGGTTCTAGGAATTTTCTATTTCCTAGAGACATTATTTCTAGATTTTAGAAAGCTAAAGATTCTGTGCCCAACTCAGTGTCCTAGAGATTATAGTGAAAGGGAATATCCTTAGGAATGATACATAAACTTTCTCTCTTTCTTTGGTAAGAGATGAAAACTGTAGAGAATTCTGAGGTCAGTACTAAGATGGTAGAGTAGGAGGATCCTGAGCTGACCTCCTTCTAGGCACATAGCTGATTTATACTAATATGGAGAATCACCTAAAGACTAGAAGAACAGCTCTATCCAACTAAAGATATGAAGATAAAGTCACATCAAGAAGGGTAAAAAGGACAAGACATGGTCTGATGTGACCCACAATTCCACTGTGGTGACCCACAACTGGCAGAGATTTCATAGGCACTATGGTCTTCTGTGAAAAGTGAGGGGATCAAGCTCAACATTGGGCATCTCCTTACCCTGACAATCTGCACGGGGATGATGAGCCCCCCATCACATCTGGCTTTGAAATTTATCTGGATTTACCCCCAGGACCATCTAAAATCAATGGGATTTAACCCTGGGAGAGCTCAAGGGTTATGGGAAAGGAAAACTGCCCTTATAAGGCCCATGATGAACTCACTATCATTGAGACCTAGCACAGAGGCAGCAGCTTGAAAAGTGCTTGGCCCATGTGGGAAGATTTATTGATTAATATTTGGGTGTATCCCAGAGAGACAGGGTCTATAGGAACTTTCTCTGGAACTGGAAAAGCTGGCAGGCACCATTATTCTTACCCACCTTTTGCCTAGCTGCCCTGATGCTTTGCATTCCAGGTCTGACAGTCTCCATTTACCTTTGTAGCACTGTTTTACCCATCCAGGCTTTCCCCCAGCAGACCCACATGCCCAATGTGCACTGCCATGGCAGATACCCCTCAATGGGACTCCTAACCTGCCACACTCTGAGAGCAGCCTATATTGGGACCAGTGACACCACAAAAAAGAATCTGCCCCACCATGCCTAGACGAAAGCCTTGGGCCAAGACAAAGCCACTGCCAAAGTGATTCCCATACCTCCACACCTGCTAGACAGGCTTTACTGGTCTGACTTACCTGCAAAGTGGCTTCTGCACTATTAAACCCAGTGGATCAATACCTTCTAAACCATTCCCATCCTGCCATTCCCACTAGATGGCTTCACAACGATTAGAGCCCCTCCAGAGCAACTCTTCTGGAGGTTGCCCTTGGGCAACAGTATGCCTTACATCCATTGATGTAAGTAAGGTGTTAAATTTCCCTACTATTATTGTATTCCTGTCAAATTATCCCTTTTGCCTGTTATTTCTTTTATACGTTTAAGTGTCCCTCTGTTGAGTGCATGGAAATTTTTATATATAGGATAGTTATATATAGAATATAGTGCATAGACATATTTATATATAGGATATTTATATATAGGATATATAGGATATATAGGATATTTATATATAGGACATATATAGGATAAATATAAGATATTTATATATAGGATCTTGATATATTTATATATAGGATATATATAGGATAGAAATTTTTATATATAGGATATTATATATAGGAAATTTTTATATATAGGATATTTATATATAGGAAAATATATATCCTATATTTATATATAGGATATTTATATAGAGGATATTTTTATATATAGGATATATATATAGGATATCCTTTTGTTGGATTGATCCTTTCATCATTATGGATGTTCTTTATTGTTTCTTGTTACAGTCTCTGTTTTAAAGTCTATTTTTGCTGACTTATTGCTGACAATATTGCTGACTTATTGCTGACAAATTGCTACCATAGCTTTCTTTTTATTTCCATGTACATGGAATATCATATTCCATCTTTTCACTGCCAGACTGTATGTCTCTAGGTATGAAGCGAGTCTTAGCCAGCATTTAGATGGGTCTCGTTGTTTTTTTTTCCTTCTTTATCCATTCGGTCACCATTTGTTCCTTTGATTGGAGCATTTATTCCACTTATATTTTTACTTCTATTTATGGCGTTTTCTTTTTCACTTCCATCAAGACAAATTATCAATAAAGAAACAGTGGTACATTGGACCAGGTGAATTTAATAGGTATGGAAATTTGCACCTAAAAACAGAAAAATACACATTCTTTTTAATTGCATATGGAACATTTTCCAAAATAAATTACATGGAAGGCCACAGAACAAGTCTTATTAAATTTAAAAAGATTAAAATCATATCATGCATCTTTTCTGACCACAATGGTATAGGCATCCACCTAGAAATCAATTACAAGAAAAAAACCTCAATAAAAAAACAAATATGTGGGGGTGCCTTGGTGGCTCGGTGGGTTAAAGCCTCTGCCTTAGGCTCAGGTCATGATCTCAGGGTCCTGGGACTGAGCTCCACATCGGGCTCTTTGCTCAGCAAAGATCCTGCTTCCCCCCCTCCCGCCTGCCTCTCTGCCTACTTGTGATCTCTGTCTGTCAAATAAATAAATAAATAAAAATATTCATTAAAAAGAAAAAAAGCATGCGGGGCCTAAACTGCATGCTACTAAACAATGAATGGATCAATGAAGATATCAGTGAGAAAATCTAAAATCCCTGGAGAACAATGAAAAGGATGTCCCAATATTTCAAAATCTATGGGACACAGCAAAAGCATTTTAAAGAGGGAAGTTTATAAAGATAAAAGCCTGCCTCCATAAACAAGAAATATCTCAAATAAACAATTTATTCTATACCTAAAAGAAGTAGAAAAAGAAAAAAAAACAAATATCAAGCCCAAATATATTGGAAGGAAGAAATAATAAAATGAGAGTGGAAATAATTAGAAATGAGAGTATAAAAATGATAGAAAAAAATAAGTGATACTAAGTGTTTCTTCTTTGACAAAATATAGAAAATTGATAAAATCTTAACCAGAACTGTCAGGAAAAAAAGGGTGAGGGTCTAAATAAAGACTCTCAGAAATTAATAAGAGTAGTTACAAGACACACCTCAGAAATACAGAAGATCATAGGATACCTACTGCCAACAAATTGGACAACCTATAAGAAATGGACCAATTCGGGGTGCCTGGGTGGCTCAGTGGGTTAAGCCTCTGCCTTTGGCTCAGGTCATGGTCTCAGGGTCCTGGGATTGAGCCCTGCATCAAGCTCTCTGCTCAGTGGGGAGCCTGCTTCCCCCTCTCTCTCTGCCTGCCTCTCTGCCTACTTGTGATCTCTGTCAAATAAATAAAATCATTTAAAAAAAGAAATAGACCAATTCCTAGAAATATACAAATTTTCAAGATTGAATCAGGAATAAACAAAAAATCTAAACAGACTAATTAATAGTGAAGAAACTGAATCAGTAATCAAAACACTCCCACAAACACATATCCAGGATCAGATGGCTTCACAGGTGAATTCTAACAAATTTTAAATGAAATTTTATACCTATTCTTCTCAAATTAAAACCACAATTGAAAACAAAGGGAAGCTTCCAAATTCATTCTGTGTAGACAGCATTATCCTGATACCAAAACCAAATAGGGACACAATACACACAAACACAAATATACCCCCCACACAAAGAATATTACAGGCCAGCATCCCTGATGAACATGTAAAAATCCTCACCAAGATATTAGCAAACTGAATCCCACAGTACAATAAAAGTATCATACACTATGATAACATGAGATTTATTCCATGTATGCAAGGCTGTTTCAATATATGCAGATCAATCAACTTGATACATCACATTAAATAATTGAATGTAATCATCTGCTAATATCAATACATGAAGCAAAAACAGACAAAATTGAAGATACATTTATGAGAACAACTCCCATTGGTGTGTAGAAAGGGAATGTACCTCCACATAATAAAGGCCACAAACTACAAGCCTACAACTAACATCATTCTCAAGAGCAAAAAGCTAAAACACTTTCCTTTAAGATCAGGATGAAGACAAGGATGTCCACTCCTACTGCTATTATTCAACACAGTACTGGAAATCCTAGCCACAGTAATCTGAAAACAAAAACAAAAACAAAAACAAAAATAAGACATCCAAATTGATAAGGAAAATGTAAAGCTGTCATTATTTTCAGATGACATGATTTTCTAGATAGAAAAACCCAGACTCCACAAAAAATACTATTATTAGAACTAATAAATGAAAATTTAAGTAAGTTGCAGGATACAAAATTAATATGCAGAAATCCACTGCATTTCTGTACACTAGTAAAAAACTATGAGAAAGTGAAATTAAGAAAGCAATCCCAGGAGAGCCTGGGTGGCTCAGTTAATTAAGAGTCTGCTTTGGGGTCAGGTCAGGATCCTAGGGTTCTGGGATCAAGCCCTGTTAAGCAGGGAGCCTTCTTCTTCCTTTTTCTCTTCCCCTATCCCCATGTGTGTTCTCTCTTGCTATCTCTGTCTCTCAAATAAATACATAAAATATTTTTTAAAAAGAAAAGAAAACAAATCCATTTATAATTGCATTTATAAAAATAAATTACTTAACAATAAATTTAACCAAGGGGGTGCAAGTCCTATACTTTAAAAGCTATAAGACATTGATAAAAAAAACTAAAAAATGACAAAAATCAGTAAATGGAAGATATACCATACTTACCAAATGAAGAATTAATATTGTGAAAATATCCACATTATACAAAATGACCAATGGCTTAAATGTAATCCTTATGAAAATACTTTTTTATACCATACACAAAAATAAACCGAAAATAAATTAAAGAATTAGATATAAGGCCCAAGACCATAAATATGTTAAAGACAGGATAGGCAACAAACTCTTGGTCTTTATTCTTTTGGGTGTGTCTTCTCAGGGAAGGACAGCAAAAAAAAAAAAAAAAAAAAAAAAAAAAAAAAAAAAAAAAAAAAAAAAAAAAAAAAAAAAAAAAAAAAAAAAAAAAAAAAAAAAAAACAATACATAAAACTACAAAGCTTTTACGCAGCCAAGAAAACCATCAACAAAAGAAAAAGGCAGCCATCTGAACAGACAATGATATTTGCAAATGATATACCCAACAAGGGGTTAATATCCAATGTATATAAAGAACTCCTACATCTCAACACCAAAAGAACACAAGCAAGAGATTAAAAAGTAGGCCAAGGACCTGAATAGATATCCTTTGAAAGAAGATATATAGAAGGCCAACAGACACATGAAAAGATGCTCAACATCACTAATCATCAGGAAAATGAAAATCAAAGCCACAATGAGGCATCACCTCACACATGTCAGAGTAAAAAAAAAAATAACAAACATAGGTGAGGATGTGGAGAAAAGGGTACCATTGTGCACTGTTGGTGGGGAATTTACATTGGTGTAGTCACAATGGATAAGAGTATGGAGGTTTCTCAAAAAATTAAAAATGGAAATGCCAAAACATCCAGAAAATTCATCCAGGGTTTCTGTTTGAAGAAAATGAAAACATCCACCCTATGTTTATTGCAGTATTACTTACAATAGCCATGATATGGAAGCAACCCACGTGTCCATCTATAGATGCATGAATAAATGGGAGCTACACACACACACACACACACACACACACACACACACACAGAGAAATACTACATAGCAATGAAAAGGGATGAATTTTTTTTTTGTCATTTTGACAATATCGATGGACCTAGTGGATATCATGGTAAATGAAGAGAAATAAGAAATAAGAGAAAGGCAAATAATGTATGATTTAACTGATAATGCAGAATCTAAAAACAAACAAAAAAACCAGAAACAGACTAATATATATAGAGAGACAAAAGTGATTGCCATGGTGGGGGGGGGGAGCTGAAATGAGTGAAAGGAAGTATGTGGTATAATCTTTCAGTTAGAAAAAAGTCACAGGGATATAGAATACGGCATACAAAATATAGTTAATAACACTGAATTGTACTTCACATGTCATTTAAAAGTTCTTTCTCTGGCCTCTCCCCATATTTTCACTTAAGTGTAAGTTTCAAAAATTACATTCAATTTTTCCCCTGACATGGTTAACCTTAGGGTTTTTTCATTTACAAAACATTCTTATTAAAATATATGTGACTAGTCATCATTGGAGGATTAATAACTAATATATTAATAATTATTTAATAATCAAATATCTGGCATGGTGAAATTGTTCAATTTTGTTCAGTGTTGTATTCTTCCCACAGGCATTTAGTTTTTTTTTCATTAGAAACCTAAATAACTTACTAACAAATAACAAAAACTAATTGCAAGTATATTAAAAACTAATTTTAATATTAAAATTAAAAACTAAAAAATTTAAAAGTATGGGAATTGATATATTTGTGAGAGTGACAAAAAACTGATTATAGCAAATCTTCAAAGTTTGTGTCAAGTACCACTAAATACCTGTTATTGGGATGATGATTTTAAAATATTTTCAGTGTAATAGATGTAACACAGCAAGAGCATAAAAGAAAGAAGTTTGTAATGTCAAGATTTAGCAACCTCATCTAAAAGTAGAACTTAAACATCTAAGACATTTTTCACAAGGCCTAGGTTCTCAGTGTTTGTGATTCAGAGGGAAGCAAGTTAACA
This sequence comes from Mellivora capensis, assembly GCA_004024625.1. Classification (NCBI taxonomy): domain Eukaryota; kingdom Metazoa; phylum Chordata; class Mammalia; order Carnivora; family Mustelidae; genus Mellivora; species Mellivora capensis. The sequence continues at coordinate 25,584 of PISX010009001.1, forward strand.
GCCCAGATGGTCAAGTCTTTGACCCCAATATCTTGTGGAACATAAAAACTTCTCAGAGGTACTTACCAAGGGACAAAGTAAATGATGCGTTATAAGCTGAAAGTGTTGGCCTCTGTAGAGGTGTGTGATGAGATAAAGTGTCTTCAAAATACCCCAAGTGTAAGAATTTCCTGTTCAAATTTTAAGTGACGCATTGATGAGAAATCTACTTTTTCCACTATTGCTTCACTCTGAGCTCTCACAGGGCTGGCAGTCTGTGAAGACCACAGATTCTGTTCACAAGAGTAACCTGGTCTCCCACGGGAAGATGCCTGACTTTCTGGCCAGCAGAAGGTATGTGTCACTCCTCTGCTGTCTTTCTCCTAGCCACCTCACTTAGTGGGAGATACAAATGCTGGACGGGAGGCACCCGAGGCACAACTAATAAATCACAGAGAACATTAGTACCTTTATTCCAACAATTCAGGGTGACAAACAGAAAATAATTTGAAATATATTAGAGAACTTCTTAAAATATTCAAATTCTTGCCTGTGGAGAAGTAATTAAGTATATATCCACAGGCATAATTGTGTTTGCAAATCAATATAATTCAAGTGAGATCCCATAAGCATCAAAACTAGGAAACTCAATTTGGATTTGTCATCAGTTATAGATATAATTAAATATAGTGTATATTTAGCTGAGTCTTTAAAAAAAGATTCTTAAAGTGAATCCATCAAATCATGATGGTCGAATATAATTCCTCATACATTTGCATACATGAAGGAAAGCAACTTGATTTTTTATAAAAAGCAAGATTTGTGTAAAATCCTAATTTAAAAAATTAAAATCCTAATTTAAACTTAAGTATAAACATTCAAAACAAAGCTTGGCAAAATGATACTCAATACTGAAAGACACTCCCTTAACATAAATGAATTATGTTACTTGGTCTAAAGAATATGAATCAGTAATGATAAAGTGGCTATTGTGTTACAAATAATTAAAATAACTGATATATTATTGAGAGCTTAGAAAAGCTAGATGGAGCATTAAGTGCTTTATAGGCATTATATTTTATATATTTTAATTCTCATTTTAGATCAGTAAAAACTAGATAACTAGACAGGAAGTAATTGTTAAAGGTCATATATTATAAGTTTCAGAGCCAGGAGTAGTTCCAGATTTCACTAACTACAGAGCTCATTGAGAAATTATGTTGACTTGATTTATTAGAATTCTTTATATAGCTAAAGCTACCCTTACTATCTTTGACATTCATAGAACTTTCTCTGGTTTGTACCAACAGTGTTCTTCCATAAATAATCTACACTTCTATTTATCATTTTATGATTTCATATATTTATCATTAAATCAGTTGTCAATTTCTGGTGTTATATAAGTACTTTAAAAATATAGTTTGGTCTTTGTTTTCAATGTTGTTCAGGTTTCCGATAAGTTTAATGTCTCATGTGACATTTTTCAAGCCTTTCTTTTGAAATTTAACGGTTTCTCAGAACTATACAATTATTCAAGATAAAAATTCACTTGATAGCACTGCATTACCTTTTAGTAAAGAAATGTTTGTTTAAATAAAAGTCATTTACTACAGGAAATTCCTATTTGTGCTAAAACTTATATTCCCCAATCTTATAGCACTCAATTTTTAACTAATATGGATTTAAAAATTGTGGAAAAAGTAGATGCACCATTTTTTTCTAATGCAGCATTTTAATTTTAAACCAGTTATCCTAATAGTGTTGACATGGTTCTGTGCAATCTGACCTTACATTAATAAGGACAATATTATTCATGAATTCCTTTCTTCTCCACAAATTTATTGCTTTACCTTATTTCAACAAATATTATTGTAAAACATAGAACAGTATTGTAAAACCCCTTATTCTATCATAAAACACGTCTTCAAAGCCCTAAGGAAACCAGTACCAGATTTTACACCTTCAATGCAAATGAACTCACTCACCCCACACTCCACTCAATGTGACTGTCCCAGCAATCTTGTCATTGCACACACTATTCATCAAGACCTTCAGTACAGTCCCATTCAGCCCTGTGTCTGACACCACGCTGCTGCAGAGATGAATAACCAAGAAGTTACCTATGCAGAACTTACTATCGTCAAGAATTCAAAAAGACAGCAAATAAAAGCTAAGGGCACTAAAAGCTCCACTTCAAAAATTGAGCAGGAAATAACATATGCAGAATTAAGTCTTGAAAATGCTTCTCAGGATCTTCAAGGGAATGACAAGAAAACTCCCTGCAAAGGTAAAACATTTAATACATACTTGGTATAAGTGTGCTATTATATGCAGTTGGGGAGCAGGGGTGTAGAGAATGAGTAGGGAATGATCTCCCATATTTTTCATTTGTGAGAATCTGTGTGTGCAGCTGGAATATGGTATTGTAATGGAAATCTGAGGACTAAATTTGTTCAGCCATTGCTAACTGATTGTCTTTCCCATATCTCTTAGGGTAATATATTTACTGCAACTGCAATGGTATATTCTGAGAAAAGATTATAATGGTAGATACGGATTGGGGTGCAATTTTATATGTAATTCCCTGAACATCGTTGGTTCTCTCGTATATTATTTTCTTAAAGGATTGTTACTGCCCGTCCTTTCTCAGTGTTTTCAATTCTCTTCCTACTACTTACCTTCATGTCCAGAGAAGCTCATTGCTGGCATCCTGGGAATCATCTGCTTTGTCTTGATGTCCACTGTGGTTACAATAGCTGTTATTCCCTGTGAGTAATGTTTGAATGTCTACAAGGGAATTTTTCACTTTAATGATCATCAGTGCCTGGAAATACTGTGTAACATTATGGAATTGAATTATCTCATTTTAATGCATCTGTGCTCTAAGTTTGCAAAGGTTATTTTGCTTTTGTGACATTAGAAATAACAGTAATGTAGAGAGTATTAAAATTTGTTCAGATTTCGTAATTCAAAGACAAGTTATAGCGGAGACCTTATTGAGAAATACACAAATTAATTCTTGAGATTGCATAAACCAAGTATTATAAGAAATGGTGAGATTTGGTTCTTTAGGCTTTTGAAACATTTTCCCTACATGTTCATTACCTACTTACTGGGCTAAAATCCATTTTATTATGGAATTATCTAATTCTGAACAATACACCAATTTCAAACTAAAAAACTCAAATCATAATGATTTATTTGGTTTAATATTAAGTATGTATGTAGATTGCTTTAATTTTTCTAGTTACTAAAGGATCAGAGCAGAACCAAACATCCCAGGAAACAAGGATCTCAAAAGGTATAGCATCATTTTAAAAATTCTAATATTATTATAGTTTCTATTTTATCTCTATCTTAGGCTAGGAAAAGATGATAATAGATTGTTTTGGGGAAAATAAGTCAGAAAATCATCTAATAAACTTTCAGAAGTAATGATTATAGGAGACTGCTTCTTCTAATATAACAATCTGAAGAAATAATCATTTAAATCACCATATCCGTTATTACCAATTGCCTCAAATTTCCTCCTGCTATAACATAAGAGATAAATCATTTTACTATTCTAAAATAGTGGCTTCCTTCAGTGACTATCAAGACATGTAGAGATGAATATTCTTGTGTATTTGCTTTATATGAACACATAATTTAGAGAATGATAGGCTAACCCATTCTCTGTTGAGTGTGTGTAAGCATATTTTGTTATTTATACCATCCCGTGAGAGTACATGGATGTATTATGCACACATATGTGTATATATATGTGAGTGTGTAAATTAATTTGAATTTGTTAATATTTAAGGTTCTTTTGGATGACATCTCATAATCTTTCTTTAGTTTATCTCTGTGGTCATTGTCCAAAAGAGTGGTTTACATACTCCAACAATTGCTATTACATTAGCACTGAAGGAAAACCATGGAATGAGAGTTTGATGTTCTGTGCTTCCAAGAACTCTACCCTGCTCTCCATAGATGAAGAGGACCTGGTAAGATTTCAGATATTTCCAGTCCTTGTCATATTTTGGAAATGAGCTCATTTCTGAGTTTATAAGTTGCAAATAGATTTTTTATTCCGTGACTTGCATTTTTACTCTGAAATTGGATTCTTTTAATGAGAAAATTTATTAATGTTACTCTAGTTCAATTTACAATTTTGGTGATTGTTTTGGACCTATTTCAGAAGTTAGTCAAAGTACATGAATATAATTTCCTATCTTATTCTCTAGGATTTATCTGTTTTTCTTTATTTCTTTTTTTTAATTTTTTAACTCTTAAATAGAGTTTATGACCATTTGGGAATTTACTTTTTGTGATGCTCTGTTTGTGATGCTGTGAGATAAAATTAAAGATTATACTTTTCTACATCATCACCTAATTGTGGAGTATAACTTATACCAAAGCAGATCTTTTCTTCACAAATAACTTTATACATATATAAACATATGTATGTCACATATGCTCTAATCTACTTTATATAAATAATACAGGTATTAAATATCTTTATATAGATAATCATATACACATATATCACAGTCTACAGTCTATCACAACCCATAGCACTTGAAGTAAAATATAGAAACTTACCTTCTTTTACTGTGTCCTATTTATAATTTTCTTAAATATTTCTGTACTTACACTGAGAATCACATGGATATTAATATTTTGCTTCAACTATCAAATAATTTATGACACAGAGGTGAAAGGAAGTCCATTAAAGCTGATGATAGTTTTAATCTTTCTTTTGTTCTCTGTCTTCTTGATGATCCAAGATTCCCCCTTTTATTTTTAAATTTCTCTTTAGATAATCCCCTTTATCAATTCTTTCAGAACAGGTCTGGTGGGGACACATTTTCATAGTTCTCCTTTATCGCAGAATGTCTTTATTTCCCCAGCATTCCTGAGTGATATTTTTGTTGGATAGTCAAAGGTTTTTGATTAGAATAATGCATTCAGTGACTAAAAATTTTCCATTTTCTTAGCATGTCTTTTTCTTGTTATTTTGACTGGAGAGGAAAAATATGTTTGGGACTCTTGTCTGTCCCCATTGGTGTCTGTGGGTTGCCAACCTCTCTGGCACCAGTCTGGGACATGTGAGGGAAAGAGATATTCCAGGCACTCACCGCCATGTCATTCCTCATGGCCGGACTGCTGAGTTCTGTCAGCTGTCTCATCATCTTTCTGAATCTATGTTGTCCTATATGTAATGTCCAGGGGTTTTAGCTCTATTTGGTAGGAGGAATAGCAAAAACTTTTTTCTTCTCTATCTTTCCAGAATAGGAAGTCTGATTTATAGTATCAGATTACTAGTATCTGATTTGTAGTATCCTGGCAGCAAGTCTTTTATTAGATGTATGATTTGTAAATATATCCTCTGAAGTCTATGGTTTATCTTTCTTTTCTCTCCAAAGAGTAGAAATTGTCCTGATGAATTACACTTCATCAATATCTTCTTTTATGGATCATGCTTTTGGTGTTCTAAGAAATCTCTGGCCTACTTTATGTAATGTGTGGTATATATAATGTGATATATATATATATATATATATATATATATATATATATTTAATTTATTTGACAGACAGAGATCACAAGTAGGCAGAGAGGCAGGCAGAGAGAGGAGGAAACAGGCTCCTCGCTGAGCAGAGAACCCGATGCGGGGCTCTATCCCAGGACCCTGGGATCATGACCTGAGCTGAAGGCAGAGGCTTTAACCCACTGAGCCACCCAGACGCCCCTATATATATGTATATATATATGAAATCTCCTTGAAATTTTATAATTTTCATTTTTTCCTTTTCTTTTTCAAGTTTTCATTTCATTTTATTTATTTTAGTTTTATTTCATTTATTTATTTGACAGAGAGAGAGAGCAGGAATGTAAGCAGGGGGAGTGGGAGAGGGAGAAGCAGGCCTCTTGCTGAGCAGGGAGCCTGATGTGGGACTCGATCCCAGGACACTGGGATCATGACCTGAGCGAAAGTGAGACACTTAATGACTGAGCCACCGGGTGCCCCTCAAGTTTTCATTTTAATTCCAGTTAGTTAACTTACAGTGCAGTATTAGTTTCAGGTGTAAAATTTAGTGATTCATCACTTACATACAATACCCAGTGCTCATCCATAACATTTGTTGAAAAGATTTTACTTCCTCCACTAACTGACTTTTCATCCTTCTTGAAATCTCCATTCCATATATATGTGGGTATATTTTGTACTCTCTATCAGTTTCATTAACCTCATTATGTATTTTATGTCAATTTCATACTTTAAAAACCATCCTTTGTGTAAATTGTACATTCATTATAGTTCTTTTTTAGACTTACCATACTTATTCTAGAACTTTGCCTAGATGCTCCCTCTTTATCTCTTTCTAAATTTTTTTTAAATTAAGAATGGATATAGGGGGAGCCTGGTGGTGGGTATTATGGAGGGCACGCATTGCATGGAGCACTGGGTGTGGTGTAAAACTATGAATTCTGTTACGCTGAAAAGAAATAAAAAAGATTAAAAAAAGAATGGATATTAGTTTTATCAGTTACCTTTTACATCAGAGAAATCACATGATCTTCTTTATATGACAGATAAAGTTTATGGCATTTCAAATGTAAATCCAACATGGTATTACTTCAATAAATATACTTATGTTCACGGTCCTTTATTTTCATATATTTTCTAAATCTATTTGATTGCCAAAAACATGTAATTTCCTTTTTTTTAGTATTCCCATCAAAATGCACATAACACATAACACATAATATTGCATTATACACACACACACACACATACACAGTTGTCATCTGTTGATGGACATCTGGGTTCTTTCCATATTTTGGCAATTGTGTTGTTATAAGCATCGCTGCCATACACATAGAGTGCATGTGCCTCCTTTGAATTACTGTGTTTGTATCCTTTGAATAAATAGCCAGTTGCTATCCCAATTGCTGGATCATAGGGTAGCTCTGTTTTCAGCTTTTTGAAGAACCTCCATACGTTTTCCAGAATGTCTGCACCAGTTTGCATCCCCACCAACAGCGTAAGAAGATTCCCCTTTCTTTGCATCTTTACCAACTTTGCCATCTCTTGATGTTCTAAGAAATCTCTCGCCTACTTTATGTAATGTGTGGTATATATAATGTGATATATATATATATATATATATATATATATATATATATATATATATCTTATTTCTTGTTTCCTGACATTAATTTTGGCCATTCTGACCAGTGTGAGGTGGTATCTCCTTGTGGTTTTGATTTGTATTTCTCTGATGCCAAATGATACTGAACATTTTTTCATGTGTCTGTGGCCATTTGTATGTCTTCTTTGGAGAAATATCTATTCATGTCTTATGCCCATTTCTTGACTGGACTTTTGTTTTTTTGGGTGTTGAGTATGATAAGTTCTTTATATTTTGGATACTGATGATTCTTTGTTATCTACAGCATTCCCTGTGTCATTTTTAATTTGAAGTTGTTTAGTTATTGTTCTTATTGTTTTGTGTGGGATACCTCCTAACGTTCCATCTTGCTAATGGTACTCTTCACGCATATATTAACTGGTCACCATCTTCTTCAAGTTAATTCTGACTAAATTCCTATAAAATATATTACATTAGCACTAACATAACTCTTTTCTTCCACCTATTATAGGTAGGCCTCAATTTTTAAAAAATTTGCATTATGTCACTTTGGTTTTATGAAAGACCTATGTTAGTGCCAGTTTTTGCTGAGCAACAGAATTCTGAAGGGGATTTCTGCTTTCAGGCAAGAATCAAAAAGTGAAAATTGTGTTCAGTGCTGGGTTTGCTGTTATAGAGGCAGCACATGCCCCAAGCAGTGAAAGTGGCCCCGTCACGTTCCTTCCTCAGAAAATATACTTAGCTTCTCAGTATCAAGCATAGCTTTCAACCATGTTTTTGAAGGTCTATGCTTCATCTCAATTTATTGTGTGCATCCATTAGCAAGATGTGTCATAAGATATCAGAAAAGCCCAAGAGATTATTTTTTGGATCGGAGAATACTCAGCAACATTTCCATATAAATTAATGGTAATTGCTTCTTCAATTTACACCATTTTGGCTTAGAAAAGATTTCATAGGAACATTCTACTTTCAGATAGAGAGGGGAATCTGTACTTCTAACAATGTCATACTGAAGCCACCTAGCATTGATTTGAACACCAATTATGTGTATCTTTTCCTACACTGCATTCGTGATTTCACATTGGTGGTGTGAAATGAAGCATTCCTGGGGAATGTGCACCACAGAAATTAATAAATACTAAAAAAAAAAAATGTTTTCTTCCTCCCTCCCCCACACCATGTGCCTGTATGCCAACACAAGTTTGCATCCATAAATGGTATAGATCCAACTGTATGGTGTTATAATGATGGCTTTAAATAATCTTATCTTCAAAAGCAATTCCAAAAGGAAAATACACATACAGATTATTAAATTACCACAGGTTTACCACTTCTGCTATTCTTTATTCATTGTTGTAGGTTTGTGTTATAATCTAGCATCATCTACTTTCAGCTTGAAGAATATTTTTGGAAGACAGGTCTATGAAGATGAAATTCTCTTATGTTTTGTGTTTGTCACGGGGCCTTATTTACCTTCTTTTTTGACACTGTTTTGCGAGTTTATAATTCTTGCTTGACAAGACTTTTTGATTTATCTTGTTTTACTTTAGATTTCTTTTGTGTAGGGAGGAAGCTTTTTGTTTTTGTTTTTTGTATTATCAGCTCTGAATTTGACCTTCCCTCTCTTTCATTTTTCATTGTTTCTGGTGAGAACTGATCTATTGACCATATTGTTATTTTCCTAAATGTAATGACAAGTTTTTCTCTCACTGCTGTCAAGACCTCTTTATGTTTGTTTGCCTTCTGTTTTGTTTTGGTTTGTTTTTTTGAGTTCCGGCAACCAAACCACATAACATAAAAATTACCATATTGACATTAACCATATTAAAAAAAATGGACTATCTTCTACGCAGCTTCAGGTTTATAGCAAAACTCAGACAAGACACAGAGATTTCCTGTATTCCCCTACTGTCTGTACCTAATGCATGTGTAGTGCACAGACTCTCTCACTTTCAGAATCCCTCAATGGAGTTATTTGCTACAATTGATAAACCTATAATGACACATTTTTATCACCCAAAGACCATAGTACACTTTAAAATTTCCTCTTGATACTGTGCATTTTATGAGTTTGGAGAAACATGTAATGACATGTTAAACCATTATGGAGTTATACAGAATAGTTTCACTGCCTTAAAAATCCTCTGTGCTCCACCTATCCATCCTTCCTTCCCTGCTAAACCCTGCCAAGCACTGATCTTTTTCACTACCTCTATAGTTTTCATTTCTCCAGACTGGCATATAGTGGGAATCATTCACTATCTCACATCTTGTATTACATTTAACTATATCATGCATCTTCACCAACTTTAAGCATACAGCTTAGGGAGCTCACTATATTCACATTGAGCCCAACAGATCCCTAGAACTTTTTCACCTTGTGAAGCTGGAACTCAATACTCCTTGAACAATAATTCCCCTCCTCCATGTACCCTTCAAGCCTTAGTAATCACCATCCTACTTCTGTATCTATCAGTTTCACTCCTTTAGATACTTCACATAAATGGGATCATACACTTTGTGTGTGTGTGTGTGTGTGTGTGTGTGTGTGTGTCTGGCTTATTTCTTTTAGCATAATGTTCTGGAGCATGTGATGGGATCTCCTTCCTTTTCAAGGCTGAATAACATTGCATTGTTATGTTTATACTGTTTTCTTGATCCATTCATCCATCAACTTCTGAGTTCCTTCTAACACTTGGCTCTTGTGAATAATGCTGCAGTGAGCATTGGTGTACAATTATCTCTTTGAAACTTTGCTTTCAATACTTTCATGTATTTTCCTACATGTGGAATTGCTGGTTCATGATGTTATTCTATTTTTAGTTTTTTGAAGAATCTCCATATTGTTTTTCATAATGGCTGACCAATTTACATTCCCAACAGCAGTGTACAAGGGTCCTCTTTTTCCTGCAGTGTCTTCACTGACACTTTTTTTTAAGAGTATGAGGTGATATCTCGTTGAGGTTTTGATTTGCATTCCTCTGATCATTAGCAATATTGAGCATCTTTTCGTATGGTTTTTGGCCACTGACATATTTTCTTTGGGAAAAAAATGTCTATTTAATTCTTTTACCCACTTTTAATTGGGTCATTTGGTTTTTGTTGTTGTTACTGACTTGCAGAATTTCTTATATATTTTAGATATGAATCCTTTGTTTGATATATGATTTGAAATTGCTTTTCTTTATTTATTTTCATTCTGTTGACAATCCCTTTGATGCACGGAAATGTTTTAGTTTGATGTAACCCATTTGTCTACAATGGACTCCTCCCTTGTGGTCTGTGCTTTTGGTGTCAAATCCAAGAAATCATTGCCAAATATGATGTTGTTTATTTCCCCAACATTCTTTTCAAGGAATTTTATAGCTTTATATCTTTTTTTTAAAGGTTTTCATTTATTTATTTGGGAGAGAGAAAGAGAGAGAGAGAATGAACAGAATAAAGGTCCAGAGGGAGAAGCAGACTCCTGACAGATCAGAGAGCCCAATGCTGAGCTCCACCCAGGGACTCCAGGAACATGACCTGAACCAAAGACAGATGCCCAACTGACCAAGCCAACCAGCCAGCCCTATAGTTGTACATCTTATGTTTAGGTCTTCAGTACATTTTGAGTAAACTTTAGTTTATGGTGTCAATGTAAGCATCCAACTTCATCATTTGCATGTGGATAGGATAGTCAGTTTCCCATCACCATTTGTAAAAGATACTGTCCTTTCCCTATTGAATAGTCTTGGCAAACTTAGCAAAAATGATTAGAAGTAATAGACAACTGTTTGGGTCTGGATGTATCTTTAAATGATTAGGTCCTTTGGGATTTATGGCTTGGGCTTCCTATTGTTACATCTTGCTGAGGTCAGCTCCTATGCATAGTCTGAAATAGTGTCCAGGGCAGTATAGATTCTGTAGTAGATAACATGGTCTAACGCTGATGGAGGTGGAAGATATATCACCCATTCCCTATTTTCATACTAACTTAAGTCATGTCTTAATCCACTCTGTTCCCTCAAGAGTATTTCTTTGTGTTCTCAAGCGATCTTCAGTCATCTCAGTATGATGTCCTGAGATGTGGATTCATTTTTTTAACTTATTTTTTAGAGATTTTTAGATTTATTTATTTTTGCAAGAGCGAGAAACAGAGAGAGAGAGAGTATGCAAGCATGAGTTGCATGTGTGTGTGTGTTGGGAGGGAGTGCTCATAACTTCATTAGCGGTTTTCAAGTCTCCTTTCGCTTTTACTTTCTAGTGGGTTAATCTTGGTCTCTCCCTGTGCATAGACTTTTTTTTCCATCTGCCAAGAATGTATAGAGAGCTCAGGTCAACTCTCCGTCATACCTTCCCTTACCAGTATCTTCCCATTATATTTATGGGAGTAGAGCAATTGACACAAAGACCACAAGCTCTGACTAAAAAAAAAGTAAGGTTTTTCCTCATCATGACTGAGCAAAATTAGCACTTTGAGCTAGAAAATCAACAGACTCCTTTGCCGCCTTCCCTACTGCTAACCAAGTCTCCCCTGTGGCACCAGCACCATTGCTACTTGCAGCGTCTCCAACTGTAAAAACTACAATTCTTCTTGATCACTGAGCTAGGGTGATAGGGGGTGTGGGGGGAGGGAGAGGCAGGGGAGCTGTCCTACACAAGAAAATCACAAGGTGCTTCTTCTTACTTGAATCTCTAGGATTTTTCCCAATGTACATATTTCACAAAGTTTTTTAACCTTTTTTTTCACTTATCAGAAATCCAAAATTGTCATCTTTGTCAGTTTCTCCTCCTACTTAGTCCTAGTAGGATACTTTTTTTAGTGTGTCCAGTATGATACAAAAATATAGATATAGACAGATACTATAAGGAAAGAATTAACTTTATTGTTACTACAAAATTCAAATGAGTATAAGAGCTCCTATTTGATTTCTTTTTTTGTGTGTGGGTTGTTTGGGTTTTTTTGCATTTTTAAAATTTCTTTTCAGAGTAACAGTATTCATTGTTTTTGCACCACACCCAGTGCTCAATGCAATACGTTGCCCTCCATAATACCCACCACCTGGCTCCCCCAACCTCCTATCCCCCGCCCCTTCAAAACCCCTCAGGTTGTTTTTCAGAGTCCATAGTCTCTCTTGGTTCACCTCCCCTTCCAATTTCCCTCAAATCCCTTCTCCTCTCCATCTCCCCATGTCCTCCATGTTATTTGTTATGCTCCTATTTGATTTCTAATAAAATCTGCTTTCTCACAGTATTTGTTGAACTTCTTCACTCCATCTTCATGGATTAGAGGCTCCCAGAGAATCAATAATAATTCATCTGTGTGGCCAAAAGGCACAACTTTCTTCTCCAAAATGTAAGTTTCCTGAGAATGTTCATATTTTATAATTTAAAAGAATTAATCTTACAAGAAAAAAAACATTAATATGTGAGCAACTAGAAAACACAAATGTTGCAGTGTTTTCATAGAACAATGACAAGGGAAATATTTAGATTTGTTACTTAACTATTAGTCAAAATAAATTATTTATTCATCAAAATATTATGGTATTTATCACTAAATTAATGAGATGTAATTCTCTGTATTTCAGACCATCAGTATCTTCAGAGAGTGACAAGAATTGTCCATTTTTCATCCTTACTGCAAAGATAGTTTCTCATGAATCTTGCTTAGAATTAAGACCATATGTTTGTAAGCACCAGACATTAGTTACCTAATTTGGGGATAATGCTCTGTCACCATCTAAAGAACTATCTCTCATTTCTCCAAAATACATACAATTGCCTTCTCAGAATATTTTTAAGATGTTATTTTTTCAGAGAAATTTTAGGTTCACAGCAAAATTAAGAGAAAAGTACAGAGATTTCCTTAATTGCCCCTGTCTGCACATATGTTGGCCTTTCCCAGCATCGTTAACACTCACTAGAATCATTCATTAGTTACAAGGATGAACTTGCAATGATGCATCAAATTCTTCCAAAGTCCAAAGTGTACCCGGGGTTTCAACCTTGGTGTTGGTGTCATACTAATATAAAAAATAAATACTCAGGTATAGATCATATATTTCTTAATCTTTTTCTATTTATTAAAATGAATTCTATTTAAATTATAAATCATAATATTAAGCACTGTTTTTGTAAATTTCTCAATAAGGTGTGTAATTCTATTAATAATTCCCAATGACTTGATTTGTCCTAGTCCTTAAAGGGCTACAAATGAGGGTTGAACAGCCCTGGGTGACAAGGTTATCAGTCAGATGAGTCAGGACACAGAAACCAGGGGAACTTTGAGACAAACGATTATTATCTATTTGTAAAAGAAAGCCTACTAAGAAAAAAAGCTACTAAGATAAAATTATAAGAATACTTTAGGATTAAAGGAGAGTACCCAAAGGAGAGATCACTGGGAAGCCATATATTTTCTCTGAAGAGGAAATTTAGATATCATTGAAGACAGTGTGACCACGCACAACTTCATGGCAGACATGTTCATGGGATTGGCCTAGGACAGAGCAATTCCACAGTTTACACCTGACCATAGTGAGGATGGATCTCAGGCCATGACTGGCAAGCAGGAAGAATTCCTTGTTAGACTATTAGAAGGCGCAGAGCAGAGGGCAGGAAGCTTTGACTGGGACTGGCCACAATACTTGCTGGAGGCTGAATACACAGGACTTCCTGCCTGCATGCAGCTGGCAACCAAGCCACAGCCACCAAATACCCTGAAAACACCATGAAATCAGGGAGAAGAGCCCTTTCTGCTGCAGTTTTTCTCCATTGCCTTTTTTTTAAAATTGTAGATTTATTTTTTTTAATCAGTCGGTTAACCCATCCCCCATCCAATCCCCGTCTGTAACCCTGTTTGGTTCCCAGAGTCCAGTGTGTTCATGGTTTGTCTCCCTCTCTGATTTATTCCCATTCAGTTTTGCCTCACTTCCCTTATAGTCCTCTAGGCTATTCCTTATGTTCCACATATGAGTGAAACCATATGATAATTGTCTTTCTCTGATTGACTTATTTTACTTAACATAATCCCCTTCAGTTCCATCCATGTCAGTGCTAATGGTGGGTATTCATCCTTTCTGATGGCTGAGTAATATTCCATTTTATATATGGACTATATATTCTCTATTCATTCATCTGTAGATGAAAATCTCATCTCTTTCCACACTTTGGCTATTGTGGACATTGCTGCTATAACATTGGGGGGCATGCACCCCTTCTTTTCACTAAACCTGTATCTTTGGGGTAAATACCTAATTGCTATGTGGTGGTATAGCTCTGTTTTTAAAGTCTTAAGGAACCTCCATACTGTTTTCCAGAGTGGCTGTATTGACTAACATTCACATGAACAATATAGGAGGGTTTCCCTTTCTCCACATGCTTGTCAACACTTGTTGTTTCCTGTCTTGTTAATTTTTGCCATTCTAACTCATGTAAGGTGGTATCGCATTTTGGTTTTGATTTGTATTTCCCTGATGGCTAGAGATGTTGCACATTTTTTCACGTGCCTGTTAGTCATTTGTATGTCTTTTTGGAGAAGTGTCTGTTCATGTCTTCTGCCCATTTAATGACTGCATTATTTCTTTTTTGGGTGTTGAGTGTGAGAAGTTCTTTATACATCTTAGATACCAGCCATTTATCTGATATGTCATTTGCAAATAACTTCTCTCATTCCGTGGGATGCCTCTTAGTTTTGCTAATTGTTTCATTTCCTGTGAAAAGCTTTTTATCTTGATGAAAGCAAAAGTTCCCTTTTGCTTCCCTTGCCTTTAGAGATGTGTCTTAAGAGGTCCGCTGCGGCTGATGGAGAGGTTACTGCACATGTACTCCTCTAGGATTTTGATGGATTCCTGTCTCACATTTAGATCTTTCATCCATTTTGAGTTTATCTTTGTGTATGGTGTAAGAGGTTCTTCTCTCTATGGCTGACAATTTTCCCTGTACCATTTATTGAAGAGACTTTTTTTCCACTGGATATTCTTTCCTGATCTGTTGAATATTAGTTGGCCATAGAGTGGGAGGACCATTTCTGGGCTCTCTATTCTGTTTCATTCATATATGTGTCTGTTATTGTGCCAATACCATGCTGTCTTGATGATCACACCTTTGTAATAGAGCTTGAAGTCAGGCATTGTGATGCCCTCAGCTTTGGTTTTCTTTTCAACATTCCCCTGGTAATTCAGGATCTTTTCTGGTCCCATACAAATTTTAGGATTGTTTGTTCCATTGCCTTTTATCCATATAACTCAAGCTCATGTGAGCTAACAGGGGTAAATGTTTATAGCACCTAGCTCCATTACCTGAAAACCCGGGGCACTGAGGGACACATTTGGAGCTGAGAGTACTAAATTGTTAACAGGCACTCATGATTATCATGCAACAACCACAGAGTTGCTCTGTAAGAGCCATTCACATCTGCCCCACGTCCTCCGAGAATGGAACCAAATTTATCTTCAGAATCCATTTTAGTGCAGTACTGTGAAAGGTTTGGTACATTATTTGGTAGAGGTAGGTTTTTCACGGAATAATAACCAGTGTCCTTTGATACTCTTTCTTGTGTTTTGTTTTCCTCACCTGAATTCCAGATATATTGGAAGAGATCTTCTTTTATTAAATTCTTCACATCACCACCTCTGTTATTCTTTACTACCAGCTAAAAAATACTTTGAAGTGAAAATGAATTTTAAATAGTGAAGAAAACAAAAATTAAAAGCATAAAGATATTTGTGCAGAGCAAACAGCTAGTTATTGCCAGAATTCAGGACAGATATTACTAATTTGATAATGATGCAAAGATATTTCTACCCTAATTCAATGACAATAAAAGAGGTTAAATTCGATAATTATTTGCAAAATAAATTCATATTTTATATATATTTAGCTCTTTGAAGACATATCCTTTATATTCTTTGTATTTATTCCTCATGATTATATAGAGATGTTATGTGAATATTCTAAATCAATTTCATATAATATTTAAACAGTAGCTATAACTAATTGCTGAAGTTGTGTTACAAACAATACAGGATTGCATTGAGGTTTAAAAAGAAACACTTATTTCTCATTCACCAGTGTGTGGTTTAGCTATGTTTTAGTTGATTGGAGCTGGGCATATATGTATTTGGCTCCAGGCTACAGATTCAGCTCAGATCTTTTTTCCATATTTTATTCTTAGAAGAACAGGCTACCTTGTATATTCACTAGATCTCAGTCATTTTTACTTAAGAATTTGATTTTTCTGTGCCATCTTCTGCGACATGATGATAATTGTAGCCACCTCATAGGACTGATCTAAGGATCAATAATTAATGCCTGAAGATCCTTAAAATTTAGCCTAACCTCATGATGTTCTGGCTGTTGCGATTTCTTCATATTTTACTTTACCAAATATTCAATAAAAGTCATTTTCCAAAAACTTGGGCCCTATAATTGTCTTCTTCCTTCCACCCAATGAAATAACCAGGAATCAGAAATATAATCTGACTAACCAGTTTGATAATATACATCAAAGATATTTGCATTTTCAAATAGTTTTTTGAAAAATTTGATATGGGTCACATATGCTCCCTAAACAAGAGTAGGTTTTTTCTAGAGATGTATTTCCTGTTTTGAAATCAAGTTGCAATCAGTTGTTACTGATCAAGGACCCCAGTATTCTCACCCAGTGTGTTATATGGACATATGTAAAGGCTATCTCTTTTGGAATTGGAGAAACTTGAAAGGGATTGTCAAGGTTTGGCAAGATAGCCTGTTCAGTTTCTAGATTTGGAAATTTGTTTCCTGGCAATTAATGGGTGTAAACTTATGGATAAAATAAGTCATTAACATTTAAAAACTGTTACTCTGCCCTATGTTTTATGAGGCTCTTCCATTAATTACAACCATTATCACTTTGTGGCTTCTCCTAAGGAAACATGTAAAAATTTAGTTTGTGTAGCTCTAAATGCTCTGGATTGAAGAGAGTAATAATCCAATCAGAGATGAAGAGCAAATATCATTTTTAAAAGAGATCAATGTGATAACATCAAAAGTTAAACACATGTATAATTAGGATCTTTCACGGAAAGGGAAATAATTGGAGTAATTTTTACTGTGACTTTTTACTGCCTGGCATAGATTTATCAAAGTAAAATGCCAAAAGACTGAGTCTATGTTTTTACATTTAAGCAAGGACATTATTGAGGCACCTGGGTGGCTCAGTGGGTTAGAGCCTCTGCCTTTGGCTCGGGTCATGATCCCATGGTCCTGGGATCAAGCCCCACATTGGGCTCTCTGCTCAGCGGGGAGCCTGCTTCCCCCTCTCTCTCTTCCTGCCTCTCTGCCTACTTGTGATTTCTCTCTCTGTCAAACAAACAAATAAAATCTTAAAAAAAAAAGAAAGGACATTATTCATACAAAAATATATACAATTATTTAATTTAAAACAGCCAAAATAATAGATATAAGCACCTCAATTTCAAGACAACAGTGAATTTTACATTACTTGGCATCATTAATGAATGCTTTAAATGTAACAATCCTATTATGTAGCTAATAGAGAAAAATAGGTTATTAGTTTAGTTTGTGAAAATACAATAAAATAAAATATACTGAATCACTCATATTGCTAACCTGCTTCATCCATTGTTAAAAAAGTTCAAGTATTTGTCCTGATTTCAATAACATGAATATGGTTTTAAATTCCACTTTCTAGGTTTTAGAAGGCTAAAGCTTGTTTATCCACATTCTCCTAGAAATTATGGTATATGTAAATATCTTTAGAAAATATAAACAAACATGTGCCCTTACCCTGATACAAGATAAAAAACTGATGAAAAGAAATCTGAGGTCAGTACTAACTTGGTGGAGTAGGAGGATCCTGAGCTGACCTCCTTCCCCGCACACAGATGATCTACAACTACATATGGAGAAGGACCTCAAGGCTAGAAGATCAGCTCTACACAGCTAAAGACATGAAAAAAAAAAAAGTTACATCAAGAAGAGTAGATAGGACAAGACATGACTTGGTCATGATCCACAACCCCCACGAGGTCACCCACAGCTGGCCGAGATCACACAGGTGCTGAGTCCTCTCCGAAAAATGAGAGGATCAGGCTTTGCTTTGGGCATCCCCCTATCCTTAGGATCTGTACTGAGATGAAGAGCCCCCATCACCTCTGGCTTTGAAATTTAGCTGGCTTTACCTGCAGGAACATTGAAAATCAGTGGGGCTTAACTCTGGGAGAGCTCAAGTGTTATAGGAAAATAAGACTCTGCTCTTAAAAGGCCAACAAAAACTCACTTGCACTGAGACCCAGCAGTGAGGCAGCAGTTTAAAAAGTGCTTGACCCACATGTGAAGATTTAATTACTAATTTTAAGGTGTTCCCCAGAGGCAGAAGTGGAAGGGCTTGAGGGCACCATTTTGTCTTACCTATCTTTTGCCTAGCTGCCCTGATGTTTTGGATTCCAGGTCTGACAGTCTCCATCCACCTTTCCAGTACTGTTTGCCCCACCTTGGTCTTCCCTAGCAGACCCACCTGCCCAATGCCTGTGTCCTGGCAGATGTCCTTAAAAGAGACTCCTGCCCTGCCACATCCCCAGGGCAACTTGGACTGAAGCCAGTGAGCCACAAAGTGGACAGTTCCACCATACGTGGAAGAATGGATCAGTATGGATCACTACCACAGTGACTACCACTCCTCCACACCCACCAGACAGGCTTGGCTGGATCTGGCATGTCTGCAAAGTGGCTTATAGACCACCAAACCCAGTGGGCCATCTCAGCTGGGACCAATACCTGAAAGGCTCCCATCCTGCACACCCAGTGGATGGCCTCACTAGGACTAGAACTCCTCCAAAGGAACTCCTGTCGTGGTTGCCCTTGCCCATCAGTATGCCTGCAATATTTGTGGCCGAGTCATACAGCCAGCAACACTAGAGACTTGTCCTGTCCAAAAGCATACCTTCAATATTTCTACTCAGGCCTCCTAGTGGCGGTATCAGGGGTCGGTCCTCTCTAACAGTGTGACTAAACAAAGAAAAAAAAGAAAAACCATGAATCATCTTTATCCTGCCTATAAAAGACCCACTTCAGACTGAAAGTCTGACGGTAAAAAGATGGTAAAATATATTCAATGCACGTGGGAAAAAAAAAAGCTAGGGTAGCAATTCTTATATCAGGCAAAATAGACTTTGAAGCAAAGACAGTAACAAGAAACAATAAAGGGCCTCACATAATGATAAAGGAGTCAGGCCAACAAAAGAATATAACAATGATTAATACTTGTGTACCCAATACAGAAGCACCTAAACATATACAACTAATATTAACAAAAAAGGATAAATTGAAGGGTGCCTAGGTGGCTCAGTTGGTTAAGCATCCGCTTTTGGCTCAGCTTCTGATCCTAGGGTCTAGGGATTGAAGCCTGTATCAGGCTCCCTGCTTAGGGGGGAGTCTCCTCCTCCCTCCCCCAGGCCCTCCTCACTTGTGTTCTCTCTGGCTAACTCTGCTCTTTCTCTCTCTCAAATAAATAAATAAAATTATTTCTTGTAAGAAACATTTATTTATTTGAGAGAGAGCTAGTGAGAGAGAGAGAGCATGAGCAGAGGTGGGAAGAGAGAGGAGGGAGCCCGAAGTGGGGCTCCATCTAGTGACCCTGAGATCACGACCTGAGCCCAAGGCATCTGCTTAAAACCATATGGAACATTTTCCAGAATAGATTACATGGAAGGCCACAAAACAAATCTCATTAAATTTAAAAAGATTGAAATCAGCTCATATATCTTTTCTGACCACAATGGTATAGGCATGTAGAAATCAATTACAAGAATTTTTTAAAAATCAATGAAAAACAAACATATGGAGGCTAAACTGCATGCTATTAAACAACCAATGGATCAATGAAGATATCAACTAGAAAATCTAAAATCCCTGGAAAAAAATGAAAAGGACATCTCAATGTTTCAAAATCTATGGGACACAGCAAAATCATTTCAAAGAGGAAATCGTTTAGAGATACAGGCTTACCTCAATAAACAATTTATCCTTCACCTGAAGAGACTATAAAAGGAAAAAACAAAAGAACAAAAGTAGAAAGAAATAATAGTAAAGATGAGAGTGGCAATAATTGAAAACAAGACTATTAAAACAATATAAAAGATTTATGAAACTAAGAACTGCTTTTTGAAAAAATACAGAAAATTGAAAAAACCTTAACCAGAATTGTCAGGAAAAAAAGAATGAGGACGCAAATAAATCCATTAAGAAATTAATAGCAGTAGTTACAAGACATAGCTCAGGAATACAGAAGATCATAAGAGACTTTTTTTGACCAATTACATGCCAAAAAACTGGACAATCTAGAAGATATGGACCAATTCTTAGAAATATACAAATTTTCAAGATTGAATCAAGAATAAACAGAAAATCCTGCTTGTACTCAAAACCAATTCTTCATGATCTCAGGGAAGGGAGAATATGCTATACAACACATGACACGTGCCACCTCTCCAGAGAGAAGAAGAGTGATATGCTTGCCTTCACCAAATTAAAAGCTCACGCATATCAGAAGATACCATTTAGAGTCACAAGAGCTCTTCTGGATACAATATGAATGGCTTGTACAAACCAATAATGAAATAGTGGACAGCATACAAGAAAATGGGGCACTCCGCAAAACGGAAAATGCAAATGGCAAATAAACCTGTGAGAAAGTGGTCAACACCATTAGTCACCAGGGAGACACACCTCACTAACACCATGTATTCAGCAAACTGAGTAGAATGGATGAATGATGAATGAACAAAAGTAAACCCACCAATGACCAGAGCAACAGAGATGTGGAGCAATGACATTGCTCAGAGACTTCCAGTCTCTGAGGTTGATTTCATATAATATTTTAGAAAACAATGGTGCCATCTAAGAAGTCTGCCATTCCAGCACTTCTATGTAACCAGTAGGAAAAGGGAACGTAAATGCTAGGACATGTGCAAAAACTGCTCATAGCATCACTGTTCATTTTAGCACAAAACTGGACAAGATTCAAAGAGCCATCAGTAGTAAAGCTGTGGTGTAGCCTTAGGACTGACTTTTAGAATAAAACAAATCACCAATTCACAGTCTCATATAACACGGATGAATTTTACAAACATAACATTGAGTCAAAGAAACAATTAAGGCTCACTAGAAGGTTAGAGTGCTGGACCTGGGTAAGACCCATGAGGGACTTACTAAGTGTCCCATCAAGGAGATTCTGGACTTCTGGACTTGAGAGGTATTATGTTAATTCTCAAATTCCAATAAGTTGTCTATATGCATCTTATATGTATTTTTTTTAATTTGTAGTATTTTCTTATAAAGAGGAAGTTTAGATTAATTTTAAAAAGACTGTATTATGTTAAATAAAATAAGTCAGTCAGAGAAAGACAAATACCATATGATTTCACTCACATGTGGAATTTAAGAAACAGAACAGAGGAACATAGAAGAAGAGTTAAAGAGAGAGAGGGGGAGGGAGGGAGGGAGAGAACACATGTTAGAGAGAAGGAAGCAAACCATAAGAGACTCTGAATGATAGAGAACAAACTGAGGGTTGATGGAGGGGGGAGGGTAGGGATGGACTAGATGGGAGATGGGCATTAAGAAGGGCACTTGTCATGATGAGCACTGGGTGTTGTATGTAAGTGATGAATCACTAAATTGTACTCCTGAAACCAGCATTACACTATACACTAACTAACTAGAATTTAAATAAAACTTTAAAAGAAAAAAAAAAAGAATAAACAGAAAATCTAAACAGAAAAATTGATAGTAAAGAAATTGAATCAGTAATCAAAACACCCCTGATGGCTTCACAGGTAAATTCTACCAAGCTTTTAAAGAAGATTTAATACCAGACACATGAAAAAATGGTCAACATCATTCAACATCTGGGAAATAACAAATCAAAACCACAATGAGATACTACCTCACACCAGTCAGAATGGCTAAAATGAACAACTCAGGAAATAACAGATGTTGAAGAGAATGCAGAGAAAGGGGAACCCTCTTGGGCTGCCTGGGTGGCTCAGTTTGTTAAGCGTCTGCCTTCAGCTCAGGTCATGATCCGAGGGTCCTGGGATTGAGCCCCACATCAGACTCCCTGCTGAGTGGGGAGCCTGTTTCTCCCTCTGCCCCTCCCCTCCATTTGTGCTCTCTTTCTGGCTCTCACTTTCTCTTTCAAATAAATAAATTTTAAAAATTTTTAAAAGGGGAGAACCCAGTTACACTGTTGGTGGGAATGCAAACTGGTGCAGCCACTCTGGAAAACACTATGGAGGTTCCTCAAAAAGTCAAAAATAGAACTGCCCTATGACCCAGCAATTGCACTGCTATGTATTTATCGAAAGGACACAAAAATTAGTGATTCAAAGGGGACAATGCATCCTAGTGTTTATAGCAGCAATGTTCACAATTGCCAATATATGAAAAGAGCCCATATGTCCGTTGACAGATGAATGGATAAAGAAGTTTTATAAGCACACACACACATACATATGTGTGTGTGTCTATGTGTGTACAGTGGATTATTACTCATCCATAAAAAGGAATGAAATCTTGCCATTTGCAATGACATGGATGGAACTAGAGGGTATTATGCCAAGTGAAATAAGTCAGAGAAAGACAATACCATATGATTCCACTCATGTGCAATTTAAGAAACAAAAGAGATGAACATAGAGGAAGGGAGGAAAAATAAAATAAGATAAAAACAGAGAGGGAAGCAAACCATAAGAGACTCTTAACCATAGGAAACAAACTGAAGGTTGCTGAAGGGAAGGTGGGAGGGAAGGGGTAGTTGGTGGATGGGCATTAAGGAGGGCACTTGATATAATGAGCACTGGGTGTTGTATGCAACTGATGAATCACTGAGTTCTACCCCTGAAGCTAATAATACATTATATGTTAACTAAATTTGATTTAAATTAAAAAATCTGAAAAAAACTTAATGCCTATTTTTCTCAAATTATCCCCAAAATTGAAGACAAAGGAAAGCTTCTAAGTTCATTTTTTTGTGGATAGCATTACCCTGATCAAAACCAAACAAGGACACAAAACACACACACACACACACACACACACACACACACAGAATATTAGAGGCCAATATCCCTGGTGAACATGCAAAAACCTTCAACAAAATATTAGCAAACCGAATTCCACAATACAACAAAAGGATTATACAACATGATCAAGTGGGATTTATTCCAAGTATGCAAGAATGGTTCAATATCTGCAAATCAATCAACTTGATACATCACATTAACAAATTGAAAGGTCAAAGTCATATGGTAATCTCAACAGATGAAGAAAAAGCACTTGATTAAATTTAACATCCATTTATGATAAAAACTCCCAACAGGGCGCCTGGGTGGCTCAGTGGGTTAAATCCTCTGCTTTTGGCTCAGGTCATGATCCCAGGGTCCTGGGATCGAGCCCCACATTAGGCTCTCTGCTCAGCAGAGAGCCTGCTTTCTCCTCTCTCTCCCTGTCTGCCTCTCTTGCCTACTTGTAATCTCTGTCGGTCAAATAAATAAATAAAATCTAAAAAAAAACAAAAAATAAATAAAAAATAAACAAAGTGTGTAGAGAGGGAATGTACCTCACATAATAAAGACCATATATTACAAGCTTACAAATAACGTCATTCTCAACAGTGAAAAGCCAAAAGTTTTTCTTTTAAGGTCATGATCAAAACAAGAATGTCCACTCCTATGGCTTTTACTCAAAACAGTACTGGAGGTCCTAGTCATAGTAATCTGAAAAGAAAAAGAAATACAAGACATCCAAATTGATAAGGAAAATGCAAAACTGTTACTATTTGCAAACAACAAAAAGTGTTTTCTTCTAGAGAGAAAAACCTAAAGACTCCCCCCCAAAAAACATTAGAACTTATAAATGAAATCAGATAAATTGCAGGATACAAAGTTAATATGAAGAAATCTGTTGCATTACTATACACTAGTAAAAACTAGGAGAAACAGAAGTTAAAAAATCAATGCTACTTATAATTGCATTATAACCAAGTGTGTATAAGACCTATACTCTAAAAACTCTAAGACATTGATAAAAGAAATTCAAAGATGACACAAATCAGTAAATGGGAAGATATACCATGCTTATGGACTAGAAGAATTAGTATTGCAAAAATATCATATTATGCAAAATAATCTATTAATTCAATGTAATCTTTATGAAAGTACAAATATCATTTTTTTTGCAGAACTAGAATAAATTAAATTAATTAAATTTGGTATGGAACTACAAAAGACTCTGAATATCCAAAGCAATCCTTTTCTAAAATATTAATTTAAATTACAGTTAACACACAGTGTAATATTAGTTACAGATGTACAGTGTACTGATTCAACACTTCCATGTAACACTCAGTGCTCATCACAGCAAGTGCACTCCTTAATCTCCATCACCTATTTCACTCATTTACCCATCCACGTTCCCCCTGGTAATCATCAGTGTTCTACATAGTTAAGAGTCTGTTTCTTGCTTTGCTTCCCTCTCTCTTTTCTCTTTGTTTGCTTTGTTTCTTAAATTCCACATATGAGTGAAATCATAATGTATTTTCTTTCTCCAACTGACTTATTTCACTTAGCATAACACTCGATCATCATCATGCTGTTGCAAATGGAAAGATTTCTTTCTTTTTTATGGCTGAATAATATTGCATTTATATAATACTTTTTGCATTTATATAATACTTCTTTATCCATTCATCAGTCAGGACTGTTTGATATTTTTCTTGTTTCTTGAGATACAACTCTATTGCTCTATACTTCCCTCTTTGGACTGCTTTTGCTGCATCCCAAAGGTTTTGGACTGTCATATTTTCATTTTAATTTGCTTCTATGCATTTTTAAATTTTTTTTCTTATTTTACTTCCTGATTGACCTATTTATTGTTTGTTAGCATATTGCTTAGCCTCCATATATTTGTGTTTTTTTTCCAAAAATTTTTTATGGTTGACTTCTAATTTCATATCATTGTGGTCAAAAGTGCATGGTATGACTTCAATCTTTTTGTATTTGTTGACACCTATTTTGTGACCTGGAGAATGGGCCATGTGAACTTGAAAAAAAATATGTATTCTGCTATTTTAGGATGAAATGATCTGAATATATCTGTTAAGTCCATCTTATCCAGTGCATCATTCAAAGACATTGTTACCTTGTTTATTTTCTGTTTGATGATCTGTCCATTGATGAGAGTAGAGTGCTAAAGTCCCCTACTACCATTGTGTTATTATCAATGAGTTTCTTTATGCTTGTTATTAATTGATTTATATACTAGGGAACTCCCAAGTTGGAGACATAAATATTTACAACTGTTAGATCTTCTTATTGGATTGTCCCCTTTATGATTATATAATGTCTTTCTTTGTCCCTTTTTACAGTCCAGATCCAACCAGGAGGCATAGAGAACTCCCACCAAAATCAAAAAAAGCAGGCCAATACCACCAGACATACTGTAATTAATTTTGCAAAATCTGGTGATAAAGAAAAAGTTTTAACACAGCAAAAGAAATCCTTAACTTACAAAGGAAAATACATAAGGCTACCTGCAGATTTCTCAGGAGAAACTTGGCAAGTCAAAAGGGAGTGGCATGATACATTCAAAGTGATGAATAAGAAAAATCTGCAGCCAAGAGTACCCTATCCAGCAAGGTTATCATTCAGAATAGAAGGAGAGACAAAAGGATTTTCAGACAAACAAAAACTATAAGTTTGTTACCACCAAAGCAGCCCTGAAAGAAACATTAAAGAGGACTCTTTCAATGGGAAAAAAAGGCCAAAGGTGACAAAGACAAGAAAAGATCATAGAAAATCTCCAGAAAAAATTACAAGAATGTAATAAGGTAATAAATTATACCTATTAATAATTACTTTGAATTTCAATAGACAAGACTCTCCAATTAAAAGACATACAGTGTCAAAATTATTTTTTTAAAAGGACTCATTTTTATGTTGCCTGCAAGAAACTTATTTTAGACCTAAAGACACCTGCAAATTGATGGTGAGGGAGTTGAAAAACACTAGCATGTAAACAAATATCAAAAGAAAGCAGGAGTAGCAATATTTATGTCAGACAAACTACATTTTAAAACCTAAGCAATCTTTTGAAAGAAAAACAAAACTATACGTAACATGCTCTTAGATTTCAAACTATACTACAAAACCATAGCAATCAAAGCAACATGACACAACGATAGACACATAGATCAAAGGAATGGAATACAAAGTCCAGAAATAAACCTCCGTTTATATGGTCAACTAATATATGACAAGAAAGCTAAGAATAGACAATAGGGAACAGTGAGTTTTCAGTAAACGGTGTTTAAAAAACTGGAAAATTATGTGATAAAGAATAAAAACAGACCACTTTTTATACCACACACACACACACACACACACACACACACTCACACGCACACACACATGCACACACACAGCCCTAAAATGAATCAAAGTCCTAGATATAAAGCCAGAAGCCATAAAACTCCTCAAAGAAAGCATAGGCAAAAAACTCTTGGAAATAGGTCTTAACTTTATTCTTTTGGCTCTGTCTCCTTAAGGAAGGGCAATAAAATGAAAAATAAAAAATACATCAAACCACAAATTTTTTGCCCAGCCAAGGAAACCATCAACAAAACAAAAAGGCAGCCTACCTAATGGGGGATGATATTTGCAAGTTATATACCCAGCCAGGGGTTAGTATCCAAACTGTTTAAAGAACTCCTACATCTCAACACCAAAAGAATAGAAACAAGTGATTAAAAAATGGGCCAAAGACACAAAGAGATATTCTTTGAAAGACAACGTACAGAGGGCCAACTGACACTTAAAAAGATGCTCAACATCATTAATCATCAGGAGAATGCAAGTCAAAACCACAATAAGGTATCTATCATCTTACAGAATCGAAAAGAAAAGAAATAACAAATATTGGCAAGAATGTGGAGAAAAGGAAATCTTGTGTATTGCTGCTGGGAATGTAAATTGGTGTATTCATAATGCATATGAGTATAGAGGTTCCTCAAAAAAATTAAAATGGAAATATATAATATCCAGAAAATCCATTCAGGGTGTCTATTTGAAGAAAATGAAAACATTCACTTGAAGAGATGTATCCATCCTATATTTATTATAGCATTACTACAGTAGCCTGGATATGGAAGCAACCCATGTGTCCAACTATGGATGAATGTATAAAGAAGAAGTAATATGTATATTATACAGATAATATATATAAATATATGCACACACACATATATACACAATGGAATATTACTCAGCAATAAAAAGGAATAAAAATTTTGTCATTTTTGACAATATTAAAGGACCTAGAGGTTTTTGTTTTGTTTTGTTTAGTTTTAAAGATTTTATTTATTTATTTGACAGACATGGATCACAAGTAGGCAGGGGGGCAGGCAGAGTGAGAGGAGGAAGTAGGCTCCCCGCCGAGCAGAGAGCCGGATGCCGGGGCTCGATCCCAGGACCCCGGGATCATGACCCAAGCTGAAGGCAGAGGCCTTAATCCATTGAGCCACCCAGGTGCTCCTGGAGGTTTTAATGCTAAGTGAAATTAGACAGTGAAAGGCAGATACCATATGATTTAACTGGTAATGCAGAATATGAAAACAAACAGAAATAGTCTCACATATGGAAACCGAAGTTGTGATTGCCATAGGGGAGCAGGGAAAAGGAGTGGATAATTATTTAATATTCAAATCTCTGGCATGATGTTATTGTTCAATATTGTTCACTGTTGTATTTAGTTTTTTCAGCAGAAACCTAAATATCTTATTTACAAATAACAAAATCGATTGCAAGTATATTAAAAACTAAGGCAGAAAAATTGAGAAGATAAGTTTGGAGGGATGCCTGGGTAGCTCAGTCTCGGGAGTTAAGCATCTGCCTTCAGCTTACGCCATGATCCTGGGATCATGGAATTGAGCCTTGCTTCCCATTCTTTGCTTGGTAGGGAGACCACTTCTTCCTCTCCCTTGCCCCTCCCCCCCAACTTGTGCTCGTTCCCTCTCTCTCTCAAATAAATAAATATGATTTTTTTTTAAAAGATAAGTTTAGGGGCACCTGGGTGGCTCAGTGGGTTAAAAGCCTCTGCTTGATCCCAGGGTTCTGGGATCAAGCCCTGAATCGGGCTCTCTGCTCAGCAGGGAACCTGATTCCCCCTCTCTCTCTACCTGCCTCTCTGCCTACTTGTGATCGATCTCTCTCTGTCAAATAAATAAATAAAATCTTTTAAAAAAAAGATAAGTTTGGAAATTGATGTCTTTGTGACAGTAGCAATAAATTTGAAAACATAGTAAGACTTCAGAATTAGTGCCAAATATCATTAAATACCTGTTAAGAGGATGAAGATTTTAGAATATTTTCAGTATAATAGAAATGACATAGCAAAGGCATAAGAAAAAATATGTAATGCCAAGATTTAGCAACCTTCTCTAAAAGTAAAACTTAACATCTAAGATATTTTTCATAAGGTCTAGGTACTCAGTGTTTGTGATTCAGATGGAAGGAAGTTAACAGCCTGGGTGGTCAAGTCTCTGACCCCAGTATCTTCTGGAACATAAAAATCTCTTAGGGACACTTGCCAAGGTACAAACTAAATCACACACTACAAGCTCAAAGCCTTTACATTCTGGAGGTGTGTATGAGATGCACTGGCTTCAAAATAGCCCAAGTGTAAGAATTTCCTGTTCAAATTTTAAGTGACACATTGATGAGAAATCTACTTTTTCCACTATTGCCTCACTCAGCTCTCACAGGGCCGGCAGTCTGTGAAGACCACAGATACTGTTTACCTGGTCTCCCAGTGGAAGATGTTGGTCTCTGGCCAACAGAAGGTATGTGTCACTCCTCTGCAGTCTCTCTCTTAGCCGCCTCATTTGCTGGTAAATTACAAAAGCTGGATAAGATATGCCTGAGGTACAATTAATATACAATCAAATCACAGAGAACATTGGTGTATTTATTCCAACAATTCAGGGTAACAAACAAGAATAGATATGAAATATCTTGGAGAATTTCCTAAAATATTTGAATTCTTACCTGTAGAGAAGTAATTAATAATATATGCATGTACATAATTGTACATGCATTTTACAATAATTTCAGGTGAAAGCCATAAGCATCATTAAAAGGAACACTTAACTTGGATTTGTCATCAGTTATAATTATATATATTATTTTTTATTTAGCCCAGTCTTAAAAAATAGATTGTTAAAATGAATCCATTAAATCATAATGGTCAAACAGAATTCCTCATACATTTGCTTAGATGAATGAAAGCAATTTGATTTTTCATAAAAAGCAAGATGATGTACCTTCTGCAAAATGTTAATTTAAACTTAACTACAAACATTCAAAAGACTTTTTTAAAAACATAGCCAAACTTGGCAAAAAAAAAAAAAAAGATATTCAGTACTGAAAGACACTCCTGTCTAATGAGTTATGTTACATAGTCTAAAAGGTATGAATGCTTTATATGCATTATATTTTATTTTAATTCACATTTTGGAGTAGTAGAAACTAGGTAGTTAGACATGAAGTAACTTTATAAAGATCATACTTTGTAAGTTTTGAGATCCAGTAGTAATTTCAGATTTCACTTATTACAGAGCTCATTGATTGAATTATGAAGTTACACTTCTTTGATTTATTAGAATTCTTTATACAACTAAACCTGTCTGCATTGCCTTTGACATTCATAGATCTTTCTGTGATTTGTACCACCAGTGGTCTTCCATAAATGATCTACACTTTTATTTATCATTTATGATTTCATATATTTATCATTGTCAATTTCTAGTATTATATAAGCACTTTTAAAAATATATATATTTTGAGGGACACCTGGGTGGCTCAGTGGGTTAAAAGCCTCTGCCTTCGGCTCAGGTCATGATCCCAGGGTCCTGGGATCAAGCCCCTCATTGGGCTCTCTGCTCCACGGGGAGCCTGCTTCCTCCTCTCTCTCCGCCTGCCTCTCTCCTACTTGTGATCTCTGTCTGCCAAATAAATAAATAAAAATCTTTAAAAAAAATAAAAAATATATTTTGGTCTTTGCCTTCAATGTTCAGATTTCCAATAAGTTTAGGGTGTCATGTAATATTTTTCAACATGTAAAATCTTTCTTTTAAAATTAAATGATTTCTAGAACTCCACAGTTATTCAAAGTAAACATTCACTTGATAACACTGCACTACCTTTTAGTAAGGAAATGTAAATCCCCCAATAACAGACATATACTACAGGAAAATCCTGTATGTGCTAAAACTAGTACTCTCAATCTTAGACCACTCAATTTTTAACCAATATGGATTTAAAAGTTGTCAAAAAAGTTGGTACAGCATTTTTTAATATAAGTTTTTAATTTTAACCCAGTTTCTACTATCATTGAAATGTTCTATTAAATCTGACCTTACATTGATAAGGACAATATTATTTCTGAATTCCTTTCTTCTTCACTAATTTATTGCTTTACATTGTTCCAACCAATACTCTTGTGTCAAACATAGAATCCCATCATAAAAACAAAGTATTCTATCATGAAATGCTTCTTTAAAGCTCTAAGGAAATTAGTACCAGATTTTACATTGTTCAATTGCAAATGAATGCTATCACTCACCACACACTCCACCCACTGTGACTGCCCCACCCACTATTCATCAAGACCTCCAGTACAGTCCCACTCAGCCCTGTGCCTGACACCACGCAGCTGCAGAGATGACTAACCAAGGAGTTACCTATGCAGAACTCAGTCAGGTTAAGGGTTCAAGAAGACAGCAAGTGAAAGCTAAGGGCACTAAAAGTCCCATTTCGGGAACTGAGCAGGAAATAACCTATGTAGAATTAAATCTTCAGGATGCTTCAAATCTTCAAAATGCTTCTCAGGATCCTCAAAGGAACAGCAAGAACTCCTACTGTAAAGGTAAAACATGTAATACACACACAGTATATCTGTAGTATGATGTACTATGATGTGCAGTTGGGCTGCAGAAGTGCAGAGAATGAGTAGGGAATGATCTTCCATATTTTTCATTTCTGAAAATCAGAGCTTGAGGTTGTAATATAGTGTAACTGATATCTGACGACTAACTTTGTTCCAGCCTTGTTATAATGTGTAATCTTTACCAACATTTTCTGGGGTAATAAATTTATTGTAAATGCAGTGGTATATTCTGAGAAATGATTATAACAATAGATACAAGT
Source organism: Mellivora capensis (assembly GCA_004024625.1). NCBI lineage: Eukaryota > Metazoa > Chordata > Mammalia > Carnivora > Mustelidae > Mellivora > Mellivora capensis. The sequence continues at coordinate 56,950 of PISX010009001.1, forward strand.
TTGGGGTCCACATTTTTATATGTGACTCCTTGTGCTTTGTTGGTTCTACTGTATGTAAATTTCCTAAGGATTATTTCTGCCAGTCCTTTCTCAGTGTTTTCATTTCTCTTCCAACTATTTACCTTTATGTCCAGGGAAGCTCATTGCTGGGATCCTGGGAATCATTTGCCTTGTCTTGATGTCCACTGTGGTCAGAATAGCTGTTATTCCCTGTAAGTGTTTAAATGAGTACAAGGGAATTTTTCACTTTAATGATTATCAGTGCCTTGAAATATTGCGTAATATTATGGAATTGTACTATCTCATTTTAATGCATGTATGCTCTCAGTGTGGAATGGTTATTCTGAATTTGTCAAAATTATAAATAACAGAATAATTGTAGAGAGTATTACACACATATTCAGATTTCATAGCTCAAAGACAAGTTATAGGAGAGACCTTATGGAGATATACAAGTTAATTCTCGAGATTGGTTAAATCAAATACTGTAGATATAGTGAGGTTTGTTCTTTATGTTTTTGAAATATTTTCCTCCACATCTTCATTATTTTATTAACTTTTTTTGGTAAGTCAACTTTATTGCAGAACTTTCTCATTCTAAATAATAGACCAAGTTTCAAATTAAGAAACTCACACCATTATGATTTATTTGCTTTAATATTGTTTTTGTGAGGATTGCTTTAATTTTTCTAGTTACTGAAGGAACAGAGCAGAACAAAACACTCCTGGAAACAAGGATCCAAAAAGGTACAATCATTTTCCGAACTCTGATATTAACATAGTTTTCTATTTTATCTCTATCTTAAGGAAAAGATGATAATAGATTCTTTGGGGGAAAATAAATTAGAAAATCATGTAATAAAGTTTCCTAAATAATGGCTATAGGAGATTATTACTTCTAATGTAACAATCTGAAGAAATACTCAAATTCCCATATCCATTGTTACCCATTACCTCAAATTTCCTCCTGCTATAACAGAGATAAGGGATAAATCTAAAATAATGGTTTCCTTCAATGACTCTCATGACACGAAGAGATGGAAATTTTTGGGTGTTTGCTCTATATAAACACATAAATTAGGGAATGATTGGCTAACCATTCTCTGTTGAGTGTGCATAAGCATATTTTGTCCTATTTATACCTTCCTAGGTATACATGGATATGTTTTACACACACATTTGTACACATAGGTGAGCATGTAAATTAATTTGAATTTGTTAGTATTCAAAATTCTTTTGGATGACATCTCATAATCTTTCTCCAGCTTATCACTGTTGTCCAAAAGAGTGGCTTACATATTCTAACAATTGCTACTATATTAGCACTGAAAGAAAATCATGGAATGAGAGTTCAGTGTTCTGTGCTTCTAAGAACTCTAACCTACTTTCCATAAATGATGAAGAGGAAATGGTAAGATTCAGATGTTTCCATTTTATTAAGAGCTTATCAGTTAATATTATAATATTATACTTGTAGAATTCATCCATAGTTTTATGTTTGTGTTTGTATTTATAGTTAATTGTTATTGTTTTAAAGTCCCTAATGTTCCATAGTTTGACTCTAAATATTTTATTTATATTTTATACTCTTAATGTACATTTGATAAATTCCAGTCTAGCTTTTCATAGAAAACTGTGCTTCTATATATGCCATTTTGCCTAAATTAGTATTTACTATTTAATCTTCCCACATATCAAAGAAACTAAGCCTATGATTGTGAAATTGATCACAAAGGAGCTAGAACCACATAATTACAAATCAGATCCTGAAATAGAAGCTTAGAGACTTTATTAACCCTGCTAATTTTCATATTGTGAAATATCTTTGCTTATTTTTGGACTTCATATCAATGGACTCATGCAGTGTGCAATTTAAATGTGTCACCTTTCACTCTCACATATTTGTAATTCATCTCGATTATCAATTAGTCTATCGTTTGTGAATGTTCACTGCTCTGTCTTACATGAATATGACCTTTTAAAATCTATTCTTGGAAATTTAGTCCTTTTGTTATGTGGGTATCATTAACAATTATTTTATGGAAAGCCTTTCCTTGTCTATTTTCACACATTGTATATATAATAATTTATGCATGACTATGTAGTAGTCCTATACTTAGGCATATAAATATAAAAGGCCTATAAATATAGTAGTAATATATTTAGGCATATGAATATTACATTTATCATCATAAAATACAAACATAGAACTATAACATTATAATTGCATTTATGTTTAATTATAATACCTTTTTATTTAAGGATTAGAGTGAAATTGCTTCGTCATAGTTATGTGTGTTTTCAATTTATTAAATTATTCCAATGATTTTTCTAATGTATTGTGTAAATACACATTTTATCAAATAGAACCTTGGTCCAAAATTCAGTAGTCTTAGGAAAATTAATTCAGTATTCTCAGAAAAAATAATTCAATAAGATCTGGTGGTTCTATAACAGTACTATTTTTCTGGGCCATGAATCATTAGGATATTATCTTTTGTGAGGATGAGAAGTCCTCTAGTGTGTCTCTTGCCCATTTCTCCTAGACGATGTCTTCTTTTCCCTTCTTAGAAGTCCTTGTCATATTTTAGATATGAGCTCCTTTTTTAGTTTATAAGATACAAATACATTTTGATGCAGTGACTTACATTTTTACTATCATATTGGAGTTTTAATCACCAATATGTATTTGTTTGTTTGTTTATTATTATTTATTTATTTAATATTTTATTTACTTATTTGAGAGAGAGACACACAGACAGTGGGAGCAAGCATGCGCAGGGGGAGGGACAGCAGGAGAGGGAGAAGCAGACTCCTGGGCTGAGCAGGGAGCCCAACAGGGTGCTGGATCCGAGGACCCTGATCATGACCTGAATTGAAGGCAGCCACTCCCACATGCCCCAAGCACAAAAATTTATTAATGTAACTCTAGTTCATTTTATCATTTGGGTGTTAGTGATTGTTTTGGACTTATTTCAGAAATTAGTCTAAATTAATGAATATAATTGCCTATGTTATTTTCTAGGATTTACAGTTTTCTTTATTTCTTTATTTTTTTAACTCTTAAATAGGGTTTATAACCCATTGGGAATTTATTTTCTGTGATGCTGCGTTTGTCATACTGTGAGATAATAGATTTTTGATGAATAATGCAGTTAGTGTCTAAAAATTTTCTCTTTCTAGCGTGCCTTTTTTCCCACTATTTTGACTGGAGAGAAAAAATATCTTGGGGCTTATGTCTGTCCCCATTGGTACCATGGGTTGGCAGCCTCTCTGTCACCAGTCTGGGACAGGTGAGGGAAAGAGAAATTCCAGGGAACTCACCACCATGTCATTCCTCGGGTCTAGAGTACCTGGTTCTGTCAGCTTTCTTATCACCTATCTGAATCTTCTTATGTTGTCTTTATATACTGTCCAGGGGTTTTAGCTGTATTTGGTGGGAGAAAGAGTGAAAAGTTTTTCTTCTCTATCTTTCCAGAACCAGAAGTCTGATTTGTAGTGGTTTTAATTTGTATGTTCCTAAGACTAATAGTGTTGAACATCTTTTCCTATACTCATTTGCCATCCATATAATGTTTTTTTAAGAAGTTGACTATTGAAATATTTTGGTTATATTTTTAATTTTTGTAATTATACTTTGAGAATTCTTTATGTATCCTGGCAGGCAGTCTTTTATGAGATTATGATTTGTAAATATTTCCTCTGAAGTCTATGATTTATCTCTCTTTTCTCTTCAAAGAGTAGAAATTATCCTATTGAACTACACTTCACTACACCAATTTTTTCTTTTATGGATCATGTTTTTGTTGTTCTACTGTCGGTCCAACATTAGGTCATGCATTTTTTCTAATACATCTTCCTGAAATCTTATCATTTACTTTTATGTATGATCAATTTTAGCAGTTTTGTACATAGTATAAAGTATGTATTTGTTAATATTTGGTATGCCATTCTTTCCACAATATTTTTTGAAAAGACTATACTTCCTCCACTGAATTATTCGTATCTTTGTTGAAATCTACATTCCGTATGTGTGGATATAAATTTTGCACTTCTGTTTCATTAACCTCCTCATGTATTTTTATGTCAATTTCATACTTTAAAAACCATCCTTTTTTAAACATTGAGTTTATACCAGTTCTTTCCAGAGTTATATCTATTCTAGATCTTTCCGTGAATGTTTCCTATGTATTTCTATCTTGCTAAAGATATTTTTTAAAATTAAGAGTGAATACTAATTTTATTAATTGCCTCCTGCATCAGGGAAATCATATCATTTGATCTTCTTTACTCTGCTAATATGATGAAGTATGACTATGGAATTTCAAATGTAAATCCAACATTATATTGTTTCAATAAATCTACTTATGTCATAGTCCTTTATTTTTACACATTGTCCAAATCTATTTATGAATGCCACAAACATGTAATTTCCTTTTTTTTAGCATTCCCATCAAAATGCACATAACACATATTTTATTAGCCCCTTTTTTCTACCCTCAAGGGTTTCTTTTTGGTGTTAAACTAGCATTACATTTTTCCTTATTCATAAACATCTAAATATTCTGTAACTGAGTGTGAAAAGCTTTCTGAATGACAGATTAAATTGTATTAGAAGTTGTAACAGCACTTTGATATTTTTATTCCTTTTTGTTTTTGTTTTCACAAAGTTGAATTTGGTAGCATTTTTTCAATTTTATGTCTAGTTTTAAATATGTTTGCATATTTTCAAAATATTTTCTTATGGCAATTTTACTGTGGTATAATGTACATACAGATGGATGCAATTTTATATGCCAAAAGATGCCAATAGATGGCTGCATTTTCAAGACTCACCATCACGTGGAATGAGAATATGAATATTAGCATCACTACAAAATGCCCCTCTCATGTTCTAATCTGCATTTAAAAAACACTTTATGTAAATGGAATCATACAGTATGTATTCTTTCTTTCTTGGCTCTTTCAGGGGAAGCAAAACTTGTGCAATTCACCTATATAGTTGCATGAGGTTTTCAATTGTCCAAACTCATTTCTTTTTTTTTTAAGATTTTATTTATTTATTTACTTACTTACTTATTTATTTGTCAGAGAGAGAGAGAGTGCATGCGCATAAGCGGGCAGAGTGGCAGGCAGAGGCGGAGAGAGAAGCAGGCTCGCTGCAGCTGAGCAAGGAGCCCAATGCGCGGGACTCGATCCAATGACCCTGGGATTGCCACCTGAGCGGAAGGCAGCAGCTCAACGGACTGAGCCACCCAGGCGTCCCTCTAAACTCATTTCTGTTCCATTGTCTGATTCTACTAAAGTGTATTCATCCATACTACTGCTGATGCTCTTGGATATTTGGGAATTGATCCATTTGGGGTTACGTGAGTTATTCTACTATACATAATTCGGAATCAGCTTTCAGCTAAATATATGTTTATCATTTCCTTGTTCTCTCTTTTTTTTTTTAAGATTTTATTTATTTGACAGAGAGAGACACAGTGAGAGAGGGAACACAAGCAGGGGGAGTAGAAGAGGGAGAAGCAGGCTTCCCGCTGAGCAGAGAGCCCAATGCGGGGCTGGATCCCAGGACGCTGGGATTATGACTTGAGCGGAAGGCAGACACTTAAGGACTGAGCCACCCAGGTGCCCCTTGTTCTCTAACTTTAATTGACTCTTCTCTCTATAGCTTCTTGAGAAGGTCATCAGGTCATGCATTTTATAACATTCTTTCTTTTGAGTACAAGTGACAAAGCTTCACATTGTCTCTAAACACCACTTCAGTTCCACTCTAAAAGTTTCGATACAGCCTTAGTTTAGTATCATCCACTACAAGGTGTATTTACAGATTTCATCTTTGAACTATACATTTTTCAGAAGTATACCACTTTTCCACAAGTTTGAAAATTGCCCACATTTCTTTCCATTGTTGCTTATAATTTAATCCTTTGACTATTACTTTGAATATCTCCGTTCTTCAAAAATGTGATTCCTATTTATGACCTAGACCCCTTTCTCCATATGTCAGTTATACCAGGCTTGTTCCTACTGCTTGGATAGTCTTCCATAGGCCTCCTGATTTTGTGAATAGCTGTCCTCTCCCTACTAACGGAACAGCTTTTAAATCTCCAACTATACCATTAAATTGTTTATTTATCCTTCCAAATCTGTCAGTTTCTATTTCATGTGTTTGAAGGTTCTGTTGTAAAATGAATAATATATGTTTGTAATTGTTTTAGCTGCCTCTTATATTGAGAGCCTTAACATGTTGAAATGTTTCTTTTAATTTCTAATAATATTTCATGTTTTAACAGTTACCTTGTCTGATATTAGAATAGCCATTTCTGGGGCGCCTGGGTGGCTCAGTGGGTTAAGCCTCTGCCTTCGGCTCAGGTCATGATCTCGGGGTCCTGGGATCGAGCCCCGCATCGGGCTCTCTGCTCAGCAGGGAGCCTGCTTCTCCTCTCTCTCTGCCTGCCTCTCTGCCTACTTGTGATCTCTCTGTCAAATAAATAAATAAAATCTTAAAAAAAAAAAAAGAATAGCCATTTCTGCTTACTTATGGGATGACTGTTTGTAGGGTAGATCTTTTGTTATACATTTTTTTACACCTATTTGTGCCTTTGAGTCTAACACGTGTCTTACAGAAAGCATATAGTTGGATCTTACCCTTTCATTTGGGAGACAATTTCTATCTTTTGATTGAAATATTTATTTAATTCACATGAATATCTTTAATGGGATAGTTAGGGTTGGGTCTGCCATTTTGCTACTTATTTCTGTGTCTTTGTCTTGATTTCTTCTTCCATATTACCTGACAACTTTTGTATTAAACATGTGTTATTTTAGTGTTCCATTTTAATTCCTCCATTTTTGTCTTAGCTATATTCCTATATCCTTTGTAGGAGCTGTAGGTATTACAAATATATCTTTTGTTTGTTTTTATTAGCTAAAATAGACATATAACATTGTATAAATTTAAGCATACAATCTGTTCATTTGATACACTTATGTATTAGAGTATGATTACTAAGATAATGTTAGATAACACTTTTCTCAGGTTATGTATTTATCATTTTTGTGGGTATTGAGAGCAGCAAAGATTTAGTCTTACCAACTTTGAAGTTTACAATACAGTAATGCTGACTATAATCACTACATTGTACATTAGACATCCAAAACTAATTATCTACAGGTTGTTACTTTGTATTCTTAAACATCTCCCCAATTCCCCTTACCTCACAGCCTCTGCCAAACAACATTCCGTTCTTTGCTTTTACAAGTTCATTTTTTTTAGATTCTCCATATAAGTGAGACGACAGTATTTGTCTATCTCTATCACAATTTTTTCACTTACTATAATGTCTTCAAGATCCATCAATTTGTCACAAATGGCATGATTTTCTTCTTTCTCATGTCCGAATAATATTTCAATGTGGATAAATATATGTGTGCATGCTTGTGTATATGTACATATATTGTACATTCTTTAATTATTTATCTGTTGGAGATGCTTAGGTTCCTTCCATAATTGGCTATTGTGAATAATGTTGCAATGAGAATGGATATGCAGATATAACTTTGAGATAATGATTTCAGTTTTTTTAAATATATACATAAGAGTGGCATTATTGATTCTTATGGTAGTTTTATTTTTAATTTCTTAAAAACCACCACACTATTATCCATTTGGCAATACCAACTTACATTTACATTACAAGGGACTCGCTTTTCTTGACATGCTCACCAAAATTAGATAACTCTTATCTTTTTGAAAAAAAATTCCAACATGTGTGAGGTGATATTTTATTGTGATTTATTGGCATTTACCTGATGATTAGTGATTTAGAGCACCTTTCACATATCTTTTAGCCTTTTGTATGTCTTCAGAAAAATGTCTTCTCAGTTCTCTTGCCCATTTTAAAAATTGCATTATTTTCTTTATTTTTACCGCATTGTGTGCATTCTTTATGTGTTTTGGATATTGGTTCCTTATTTGATATATAGTTGATAAATAATTTCTCCTGTTCTTTGCATTGTTCTTTCTTTTTTTTTTTAATGTTCCCCTTGCTGTTCAGAAGCTCCTTAGTTTAATGCAGACCTACTTTTTTACTTTAGTTTTTATTGCCTATGCTTTTGGTGACTTATCCACAAAATCATTTCCTCTACCAACATCCAATATCCTTATCCTTCGGCCTCTACTAGTGATTTTATATTTTTATATGTTTTTATGTTACTTATTTGGCCTTTTTTTCAGCTTTAAGAATTCACTTTAACAGGCACCTGGGTGGCTCAGTGGGTTAAACCTCTGCCTTCAGCTCAGGTCATGATCTCAGGGTCCTGGGATGGAGCCCTGGGTTGAGCTCTCTGCTCAGCAGGGGGCCTGCTTCCTCCTCTCTCTCTCTGCCTGCTTCTCTGCCTGCTTGTGATCTCTGTCTGTCAAATAAATAAATAAAATCTTTACAAAAAAAAAAAGAATTCACTTTAACATTTCCGTAGGGCCAGTCTATTAGTTAAAATTTCTTCTGACACGTGGCATTAACCGACCACGACTGGATCATGCTTCTCCTCTTCTCTGACTGCCATCTGGGGTGAGAGTAAAAACTTTGACACACTATCCTCGGAGATGCTGGAAAAGTCTTTATCTCTTCTTCAATTTTGAATGACAGCTTTGTTGAGTGAGGTATTCTTGGTTGACAGGTCATTTTCCCATTGATCACATTAAACATATCATCCCACTCTCTCCTGTGTCATCCATGGGAAGAAGTTCTTGCTGAGAGGATCCTTTTTGGTGTCGGGTTTGGCATGCTGACCTCAGAGCTCTCAAAGCAGTATTGGAGCTGTCATCCAGGATCAGGCACCAATGGAACCACCATAGCAACTGTGTGTTGGTGCATAGTCCACTTGCTATGGCTGTGGCACTGGAGTCTGGGGAGGAGACACGTGCACGTATTCGGTGGAAACTGTACTGGGGTCTCAGGGGCTCACCATGTGACTCTGGCTGGCTGGAGGGAAGAATGTAGCAGTGACATGGGCTCTCAGATGACAATATTCATTTGGGACGTGAGGCTGTGGGGCAGGGTGTGGTAGCAGCATAGTCTGAGGACAATAAGTCGAAGTTTCAATTCTGTCCCAAGTAGCAGTCACAAGACAGCAGCAGCATGAACTAGTGGTGTTTTTTTCAAATCATGTGTCAGGACCCAAGGAGCTGAGCATAGAGCTCTAGCAGTCTAATCCCCAGTAACAGTTCAAAGCTGTGACCTGGGAGTTGAAGGTGTGTCTTGGGATGCAGCAGTACAGTACCACAAATGAGTACTCAGAACCCTACTAAGGAACCTACAAGATGGGGCTCAAGGCAGTGCGAGCTTGGCCCGAGCAATGACGGGTCAGAGCCTCGAGCTTCCATAGGTGGAGAAAAGGGTCCAAGCAGCAGCAACCTGGTATTAGCAATGGCAGTTCAGAGTCCAGGCCTGGGATGGGGTTGTGGTTCAGAGCAGGAGAAGCACCATTTACAGTGAAGACCCAGAGCCATGACATGGAACCCAATAGGTGGGGCATAACATCGTGGCGTTTCATCCATGTTGTAGCATGTGACAGGATTTCCTTCCTTTCCGAGGCTGGATATTATATTGGTATGTGTATACTATGCTTTCTTGATCCATTCATCCGTCTGTGGACATCTGGGCTGCTTCAACCTCTTGGCTCCTGTGAAGAATACTGTAGTCAGCACGAGTGTGCAGATATCTATTTGAGATCTTGCTTTCGATTCTTTTATATATTTCCTATATGTGGAGTTACTGATTCATATGGGAATTCTAGTTTCAATTTTTTGAAGAAGCTCCATACTGTTTTTCATATTTTCATAATGGCTCACCAATATATATTCCCAACAATAGTGTATTGGTAAGACTCCTAACCAACACTTTTTTTCTTAGAAGTTTTGATTTGCATCTCTCTGATAATTAGTGATAATGAGGATCCTTTCATATGTTTTTAACCATTTGTATATTTTCTTTGGAAAAATCTCCATTTAATTAATCTGCCCATTTTTAAATTGGGTTATTTCTTGTTGTTATTATTCATATGATTCCTTATATATTTTGAATATGAATCCTTTGTTTGATATACGATTTGCAAGCGGTTTTTTTTTTTTCATACTCTGTCATTTCATTCTCTTAATCATGCCCTTTGAGGCCGGGAAACATTTTAGTTTAATGTAGCCCATTTGTCTACAATGGACTTTTCCTTTGTGGTCTCTGCCTTTGGTGTCATATCAAGAAATCATTGCCAAATACAATGTTGTTCCCTTTCCCACCATATTTTCTTCAAGGAATTTAACAGTTTTATATCTTGTGTTTAGGTCTTTAACCTGGTTTGACTTAACTTTAGTATATGGTATAAATATTGGCCTCCAATTTTATTCTTTTATAACAGATAATCTGTTCCCCAACACCGTTTGTGAAAGATACAGTCCCTTCCCTTTTGAATGGTCTTGACATGCTCATCAAAAATGATTAGACCAAATACACATAGTTTTGTGTCTGGGTATATTTTTAAATTATTGTTTACATGGATATTTAGGCCTTCGTGTATCTTCATCTTGTTGATGTTATCCCCCTGCAATCTGAAATACTGTGCCAGGCAGATAGGGATTCTATGGTAGATGATGTGGTCTAATACTGCTGGAGGTGAAGGATATTATCACCCATTCCCTGATCTTCACACTGATTCAAGTCCCTTCATGATCCATTCTGTTCCCTCAGGAATATTTTTTTGTCTGTGGTTTGGAAGTGTTCTTCAGCCATTTCATTATGATGTCTTTGTTATGGATTTCTATGTGCTCTACTAGTAGTTTGCTAAGCCTCTGGTGTCCAGGACTATTTTTGTAAATATTTGAGAAGTTGTTCATATATTCTTTCCTAGGATTGTTTTTTTTCTGTTGTCTTTTTTCTTTTTTTCTGCCTGCTGTCCTTCTCAGTTTGAATTTAGACCTATGCTAGTTTTCCTGATACTATTTTGAATGTCCTGAACATTGTTATTTTTTCTTTTTTCTTTCTCATCCTATGGGATGAATAAATTCTGTTACTCCTTTGACAACCTTATCAATTTTTTCTACTGCATCACAAATTTTCTGTAGTGCCAATACAGTGAATTTTTCATTTGAGGTATGTATTTATAAACAAGATTTTTGAGCTCTAGTTGCATAGTTTTATTTCTCTGTTGATAATTCCTACTTGAACTATTGCTGCCATAATATTTTTACTTAATTATTTGAACATAGTTTTCTTATAATTTACATAGATTTTTAGATATTATTTTAAAATACTTTTATTTTTCAAATAAATTTAGCATCTTATCCCCATACAAGCTTCTATAGACCTTATTTTCCCTTAGTATGGAAGACATTTTCCAGTTCCTTTCCATTCTTTTTTTTTTCTTGAATATTTTATTTATCTATTTTAGAGAAAGAGAGAGTGAACACAGGCAAGCAGGGAGGCGTGGAGTTGGGGGGCTAATGAATCTGAAGCAGATTGCGCTGAGTGTGGAGCCTGACAGGGGCTCAATCCCACAACCACGAGATCATGACTAGATGAAACCAGGAGTCAGACAGTTAACTGACTGAGACACTCAGGCACTCCTCCCATTCCTTTTCATGTCTTTTAAAATTTTTTAGGTAGAATTTTTGATAATATATTAAGCAAGTACACATTCTATTTCATTTTTCTTTGATTTATTATGTTTGAAATTGCATAAAGTTTACTGCAAAATCTTCTAAGTCTGCCTGCTGATATGTCTGCCCAGTTTTTCCAAATTCTTATTGTTTATTTTTATTTTTGAGCCAACATTCCTAGGGCTTGCCCTTGTGACTTTGTTGCTTCGATGTCAACCACTAGTTTTTTTCCCAAAGACTGTGTTCAAAGACTGCAAGTCAGTAGAGCTCCCATCCTCTGCCATGTGATGTGTGTGCATGTGTATGTGAGAGAAAGAGAGAGAGACAGTTGGGGGGGGGATATTGTTCATACTTCACTAGCAGTTCTGAAGCCTCCTTCTGCTCCTACTTTCTACTGGGTTCATCTTGGTATCCTCTTCCTATGTGCATATATATATATTTTTTCCATCCGCCAAGTGTGTGTAGAGAGTTCTTGTCAATTCTTCCATTGTACTCTTACTAACAGAATCTTAAGTATTTATGGGGGTCACAGTGTTTGACCACAACCTCTGACTAGTAAACATATGGGTTTTCTTCATTTGTACTAAGAGAAATCATCACTATGAGATGAAAAGTCAATGGGCTATTTCAGTCCCTTATCTACTGCTAATTGAGTCTGTGGCACCAACACCATTGCTTTCTGCAGCTTCTCCAAATTGTGGACCTACAAGCTTCTGTCTCACTGAGCTATGGTGGGCAGGTAGGGAGGCAAGGGAGCAGTGCTGGGCAAGAAGACTACAGATGTGCTTTTTCTTGCTTGAATCACTAGGAGTGATTTTCAATGATAGATATTTTGTAAAATATTATTAACCTGTGATCAATTTTTAGAACCCAGAAATTGTGCCTTTCTAAATTTGTCCTCTTCACTCACTCCTACTATGATACTCTTAGAATATGTCCAGTGTGTAACATTATATGATAGTTTGATAGAATATCAAATGATAGAACATTGTATGATAGTTTAAAAGATTCTATAAAGTAAGAAAGAGTTAAATTTGTTACTACAAAATTCAAATGACTATGACCTTTTGATTTCTAATAAAATTGCTTTCTCATAGTGTTTGTGGGATGTCTTCATTCATTCTTCATGGATTGAAGACTCCCAGAGAAGCCACTGTAATTCATCTGTGTGGCCAGAAGGCTCACCTTTCTTTTCCAAAGGGTAAGTTTCTTGAGAACATTTATATTTCATGACTTAAAAGAATTGCTCTTATGAAGAGAAATAGCAATATGTGAACAACTATATAAACACAATCGTTGAGGTGTTTCTATAGAAAAATTATATGAGGCATATTCAGATTTAGAGATATAACTATTTGTCTAAATAAACTGTTTATTCAACAGAATATTATATTATGTATTGCTAAGATTAATGAGATATAATTCTCTGTATTTCAGGTTGTTGGTATCTTTAGAGCGTGACAAGAATTGCCCATTTTTTAATTTTGACTCAAGAAAATGTTCTTTTGACTCCTGCTTAGAAATGAAAACATATGTGTGTAAGCACCAGGCATATTAGCCACTTAATTTTGGTACAATGCTGTCTCACCATCTTAAAAAAATATCTCTCTCATTTCTTTAAAAGCCAATTATTTCCTCAGAAAATTTTCTGGTATTATTTTTTAGAGCAATTTTAGATTAACAACAAAATTAAGAGGAAAGTACAGAGCTAGTCTACATTGTCCCTGTATGCACATGTGCCTGGCTTCTCCCATTATCAGCCTCACTCACTAGAATGGTTCACTTGTTACCAAGGAGGAACCTGCAGTTCGTATCATAATCACACAAAGCCCAAAGTAAAACTGAGGTTTCACCCTTGGCATCATAAAACTGTTTTTTCCATCTTAATTTTATTAATGTAAATAATATAAATAGTCAGGTACAAATTATACATCTCTTAAGTCTTTGGTATTTGTTAAATCATCAATTACAAATTATAGTATCAAGCAATGTTACTATAAAGTTCTCACCAAGGTAAATAATTCCACTCGAATTTCCAAATGAGTCGATTTCTCATAGCCCTTAGAGGGACTGCAAATGACAACCCTGGGTGGCAATGTTATCAGTCAGAATTGAGCCAGGAGACAGAAACCAGAGGAAGATTGATATAAACAATTATTATCTATTTTTAAGGAAAAGCCTACTAAGGCTGCTAAGATAAGGAAAATTATAAGATACCTTAGAGTAAAAGGAAAGTACCCAAAGCAGTGAACACTGAGAAAGACAGATCTACTCTCTGAGGATGGGATTTAGATGTCATTGAAGACAGTGTGTCCACACACAGCTTCATGGCAAACATGCTCGCTGCATTGGCCTGGGACAGGGCAGCTCCACAGTCCACAGGCTGAAGGAGGTGAGGATGGATCTCAGGCTGTGACTGGCAGGAAGGAAGAACCCCTGTCAGGAGGCATAGAGTAGAGGGAAGGAAGCTGTGACTGTGACTGGCCACAAAACTTGCTGGAGGCTGAATACACAGAACTTCCTGCATGCATGCTGTCAGCAATGAAGCCATAGCAGCCAAACACCATGAAACCAGGAATAAGAGCCCTTTCTGCTGTGTCTCTCCATTGCCTTTTACCAACAGAACTCAACTTCATGTGAGCTGGCAAGGAAGAGAATTTGATAGCACCTAGCTCCTTTACCTGAGAGTAGGGCACTGAGGGATGTCTCGGATAATGATCCTAGGGTCCCAGAGTCAGTCCCACAGAGGGTTCCCGGCTCAGCAGGTAGCCTGCTTCTCTCTCTGCCCCTCCCCCTGTTTGTGCATGCTTTCTCTCCCTTTCATTTATAAATAAATAAAATCTTTTAAAAATTCTTTAAAAATAATGTACATTTATTCCTCATTCAACCATTTATAGTTTGGCGGTGTTTCAGTTGATGTAGGCTGAGCATGTATGAACTTGACCCCAGACTACAGATTCAGTTCAGATCTTTCTTATGCATTTTATTCTTAGAGGAGTGATTTAAAAGGTGAGAGACCTTTTATAATAGAGATTAGTACCTCTCAGAGGAGCCAGTAGATGTGTCCTTTTTTTAAGTTAATATTTTATTTTCTTAAGATTTATTTTATTTTATTTTTATTTATTATGTTCTGTGAGACCATAGGGAAAGGGAGATATGGTTCTTAATGCCTGGGCCCTGAACATGTAAGATGTCACTTTCTTACTCACATTATATTGTGAAAAGAAGTCACATGACCCAACTTGCCTTTAATTGTCTGCAAAGTATACTCTTTTCAAAATGGTCAGATGGAAGAAATGTAGATCACTGAAATATACCTAATCTACTACAACAGGCACAGGAATATTTTTCGCATTATATTTTATGAGATAAGTAAGTCTGTTTGTAAAAAACAATATTGGAAAATAGAAAAAAGATTAGTTACTTTTTTAACTTCCCATTTAGTTTTTGTGTGTATGTCCTCTTTGCCAAATATTCTCAGAAGGTAGTTTTGTTTAGTGGTAAACATCATCTTATAGATGCTTTCACCAGGGTCCCTAATCAATATAAAAACGGGGAATAACCAGTATGGGGTAAAGTTTAAGGACGTTGCCAATGAAACCAGGTCATTTCAATGTACTTTCTGAATGCACAGTCTTAGCCCTGTGACTTACTTGGACTCAGTCTCCTCTCCTGGAAAATACAGTGGAAATCGTGTTTGATTCATAGAGTTACTTGAAGATTATTTGAAGAGCACCTCTTGCACAAAAGTATTCACTAAATCTCAGTTGTTTTTATTTAAAAACTTCATGCTTCAGTTTCATCATCTGACATGAGGACCATAATTGTAGCCACTTACTAGGACTGATCTGAAGAATACATAACATAATCCCTAAAGATCCTTAAAATAACGTGTAACCACATTGAGTTCTTGCTATATGTCCTCTTTTCTTATTTCCTGTCCTTAATATTTAGTGAACTCTGATTTCAAGAAGACCCGAAGTCTAAAACTTTGTCTTCTTTTCACCTATCCAAATCTCTATTGTTTCAATATATTGGTATAAAGTGGCATCAAAAATATCATCAGATCTAACCAATTCATTCATATACAACAAAGATATTGCATTTTAAACAAGGTTTTTGAGAAATTCAACACATCCTGTATGGACACTAAACAAGAGTAATTTTTTACTGGACATGCATTCCCATTTTGAAAATCAAGTCATGATTACTGTTCCTATTCTCAGTGAAGAAGACCCCCTGTGTCCTTCCACAATATGTTGTTTTGGACATATTTAAAGGCTATCTTTTTTTTTTTTTTTTTGGAATTGAAGAAATTTGAAAGGGACTGTCAAGCTTTGACAAGATAACCTGTTTGATTCCTAGATCTGGGGATCCTACAGGATCCTAGGGGAAGAAGAAACCAAAATGCTCTCTTCTTTCTAATGCTGGAGCATCCCATCCATATGTATGCACTTTTATTATTGAAAATGGAGAAAATAAGCAAGAAGCTGCTTAATACATCCTGATATGAAACACCTCCCAATTTTCTCCCAAAGTATTTACTACGTATCTAAACACATTCATAAAAAGGTGCCTAAGTCTTACATGTACCCATGAGAAGCCATGGGATTTATTTGGTAGAGTGAGCTTGGGTTAGGGGAGCCACCAAAACCACTGGAGCTATTTATTTATTTATTTTTATTTCATTTCTTTTCAGCCTAACAGAATTCATAGTTTTACACCACACCCAGTGCTCCATGCAATGCGTACCCTCCATAATACCCACCACCTGGCTCCCCCAACCTCCCACCCCCTGCCCCTTCAAAACCCTCAGGTTGTTTTTCAGAGTCCATAGTCTCTCATGGTTCATCTCCCCTCCAATTTCCCTCAACTCCCTTCTCCTCTCCATCTCCCCATGTCCTCCAGTGTTATTTGTTATGCTCCGCAAATAAGTGAAACCATATGATAATTGACTCTCTCTGCTTGATTTATTTCACTCAGCATAATCTCTTCCACTGGAGCTATTTAAATATGGAATGATATTAGGAGGGTGTTAATGAAGAGTGAATTCAGAATAGAAAGAGTTGTGGAGAAGTCAGGGAAATGGTAATTTCCTCTGTGTCTAACCTTCTCAGAATATACATTAGGTGTTCAACATAATGAATGGGCTTGTTTTTCTGGATCCCAGAGTTAAACTGTACTCATTTCAATACTAAATTCAGAGGAAGATGGTGCCTTTTTAAAATTTACTGTTTTTTGCAGGCACTCAATTCCAGAGAGAATGCAAAAAGTACAGAGCTGTGTCTTTCCAATCTCATGTACCAAATTTACTAATGTAAATTTTGTTTTGTGGTAATTAATGAGTGTAAACTTATAGATAAAATAAGACTTCAGCATTTAGAAAGTGTTGCTCTGCCATACGTTTTATGAGGCTCTTCCCTTAATTACAACCTATGTTTCTTTGTGACTCCTTCTAAGGCAACATGTAACTATCCAGCTCTTGTCCCCTTCAAATGGTCTGAATTAGATAAGAATAATAATGCAATCTCAGAGGAGACCAAAAATAATTTTTAAAAGAGACTAGTGTGATAACATCAAAAGTTAGGATACCTGTACTTAGGACCATATAAGAAGAGGGAAACAATTGGCAGAGAAATATTTGAAGAAATAATGGCTGAAACTATTCCAAATTTGTTGAAAAACACAAAGTCAAATTCAGGAAGCCCAAAAAAACCCAAATAAGATAGATAAAAAGAAAGTCATGAGTGGATGCATTAAACTCAAACTTCTGAAAGAGATTAAAAAAAAATCTTGAAAGCAACCAGAGAATAATAACACCTATATGCCTAGAAACTTATGAGTAAGGAAAATAAGAAATAATGGAATAGTCATCTCAAGAAAAAAATCTGCCAACCCAGAATTCAATATCATTGATAGTGTCCCAAGATGAAGATAAATTAAGACATTTTCAAACACTAGAGGGAACATCCATCACCAGCATGCCTGCATTTCAAGAGGTAATGAAAAAAGGAAATTCTTCAGGGTTATGAGTAATAGTATCAGATAGAAAATTGGGTATTTAGGAAGGTAAGAAGAGCATGAGAAATTATAAATATCTACGTAAATATTAAAAGCCAATATTCCATTAATTTCTTTCTATATGCATGACTATTCAAAGTAGAGTGTGAAACAGTGACTTCCAGTGTTTGTTATATATGTAGATCGTAATACATATGATAACTACACCATAGTGTTAGGGAAGATGATCAATAAACCTGTTTTACACAAAATTTCTTAAGTTATAGAAAATTAACCCTAACAAGACTATGAGAAGTTAAGAGTGTATACTGTAATCTTTAGAACAATCACAATATAAGCTAAACAGAGGTAGCCTAGAACCCAGTTTATTAACTGGAATGGAATTCTAAAAAATATTCAAATAATCCTGAAGAAGGCAGTCATAGAAGGCACAAAAACAAAACAAATTATGGATCTAGAATAATTTAATTTTGAAATTAACACTTATGTAATATGAAAGATTAAAAATAATTAAGAAAATAAATCATCTACCCCAAATTCTTACTTTGTTTATTCTCACTACAAAGTATGTGGCCTGGATTGAGTTAGTATTCCTAGGGAGATTAAGCTTAGATTGCCTTCCCCTGCTATAGATGTAATATTTTCTGACCACAAAAAATGGGTTTAGAAACAGGACAGATGGTAACCACAGTTGTGGTGAGCACAGTGTTATGTACAAACTTGTCAAATCACTGTTTTATACCCAAAACTAGTGTAACATTGTGTGTCAGCTCCACTCAAATAACAAAAACAAAAATCTTATGCTTGTTATTTTAAAATCCCCAAATGTGTGTAGTAGTGCATAAAAATACTAACCTTTCATCCACATAGCCACCATCATTATCATTGTCATAATCATCATCTTCATAACAAAACAAGATTTCTCACCCTTAGGGTTTATTATATGCAAAATTATTTTCTCAGAGCCCAGGGATCATTGTCTTCAAAGACAATGACAGACCTAAAGATATCTGAAAAAAGGAAAATATCTTGACTTAATCTTTCTGGGGTGACTGCTATTTTTAAATACTAATTGTTCATTTTGCTAGATATACAATTGTTACATTTTTGGAAGCAATCTCCTTTATACAGTTAAATGTGATAAGTATATTTACATATCAGGGATAAAATAAACCTCTAATATTATCTCCTCTTAGATATGTTGCCTTTTTTCACAAAGTTTAGAAATGTAAAATGTTTTCAACTTAACTGACCAGGTCATACATGAAAACTGTACTTGCACACTCAGAGCCCATGGATTGTCCTTTTCCTCTTGATCTCTATATGTTGGGACCCCTGATAATACATTGAATATGGGGCATTTCTAATGACATGACTTCTACATTCCTCTGGATTTACAATTTCAGTTCTGACACTAGCTTCTTTGATTGTTTTTGGTTTGGGAAATACTTGGATCTAAGAAATCTGTGTCCTAAGGAAGATTTTTGTAGCACTTCCACAAGTTTTGTAACTGGAATAGTCATCTTCAGCAAATCCCTCAACTGAAAGCAATACTGTTGCTTATAGGGATGCCTGGTGGCTCAGTTGGTTAAGTGTCTGACTTCAGCTCAGGTCATGATCCCAGGGTCCTGGAACAAGTCCTGTGTAGTCAGATTCCCTGATTACCAGGGAGTCTGCTTCTCCCTCTACCCCTCCACTTGTTCTCCCTCTCTCTTAAATAAATAAATAAAGCCTTTAAAAAAATACTGATACTTACAGTGTAGTCTAGAGACATGAAAACTCCTCGTATTCCTGAAAACATCTTTTCACAGTTTTTCAATTATCTAGGCTTTACTAGCATTTATTTCTGAGACATATGGGCATTAGGGGTGCTGAATACCCTGCAGTCAAAATTCCTCATGGAACTTTGGATTACCACCTAAATTAACTACTAATAGTTTACTGTCAACTAGAAGCCTTACCAATAACATAAACAGTCAATTAACACATATTATGTATGTTATATGTATTACATATTACATTATTATAAAAAATTGAGCTAGAAAAAGAAAATATTATTAAGAAAATTATAAACATTATATCAGTCAAGAAAGGTGAGGTTATCATGCAGTAACAAGTAATTCCCAAATATTGGGTTTTATTACGTCAACAAAAATTATATCTGCAGCAAGAGAACTTTATTTCTTACTTAAACCATATGCGTCTCACCCAGATCACCCTCACCCCTGGATGAAGGTTTATTAAGTAGCCTCTATCTGGAACATCACTGGTTCTTGTGTCAGAAAGAAAAGAGCTACAGAAAGCCATGAACTTGCCTCCTAGTATTTCATCTCAGAAGTGCCCAACTTGAGCTCAACAGGGTAAAGGTATATAATCCTCTTCCTCTCCAGCTCCCCATGTGCTCCGTGTTATTCCTTATGCTCCACAAATCAGTGAAACCATATGATAATTGACTCTCTCTGCTTGACTAATTTCACTCAGCATAATCTCCTCCAGTCCTGTCCACGTTGATGCAAAAGTTGGGTATTCATCCTTTCTGATGAAGTCATAATACTCCATTGTATATATGGACCATATCTTCCTTATCCATTTGTCCGTTGAAGGGCATCTTGGTTCTTTCCATGGTTTGGCAATTGTTAGCCTCACTCTTTGAGCAGTGAACTGTTAGTGTCATTCGGATGGAAATCTCCTGTATAATGGAAGTTTAGAAAATGCTTCCTGCTGAAAGCACATTTTTCATCTCCAACTCTACCCAAGTCTGTAGGAGGCTGACAGCCCTTTCGGGTTCAACCACACCCTCAGGAATACACTTTTTGGATGCAAACCTGAGGACAGTCTTCCTAGCACGACATTTTTTTTTTTTTTACCTTTTCTGACTCATCTAGAACCTTGTAGCACTTCTTACAAAAGCAGCAGGTGGATCAAAAGCATCCCAAACTCTTTACAACAGGTGTGATTTTCCTCCAATTAAAATGCTGCTGATAATGGAGGTTAGTTTTTTAGCCGTTACAAATTCTAATCTCTTAATTGATGAGATGCTAAGCAAACCCCAGTAAAACAGGGAAGCATTTCAATAAGAAATCAATGTGAGAAGATGCAAATAAAATGTATTAAATGATTTTTTTTTCTTTTCCCTTGGCCTGTGTTCTACACCTACCTTTTTTTTTTTTTCAGCGTAACAGAATTCATAGTTTTTGCACCACACCCAGTGCTCCATGCAATACGTGCCCTCCATAATACCCACCACCTGGCTCCCCCAACCTCCCACCCCCTGCCCCTTCAAAACCCTCAGGTTGTTTTTCAGAGTCCATAGTCTCTCATGGTTCATCTCCCCCCCAATTTCCCTTAACTCCCTTCTCCTCTCCATCTCCCCATGTCCTCCGTGTTATTTGTTATGCTCCACAAATAAGTGAAACCATATGATAATTGACTCTCTCCGCTTGACTTATTTCACTCAGCATAATCTCTTCCAGTCCCGTCCATGTTGCTACAAAAGTTGGATATTCATCCTTTCTGATGGAGGCATAATACTCCATAGTGTATATGGACCACATCTTCCTTATCCATTCGTCCGTGGAAGGGCATCTTGGTTCTTTCCACAGTTTGGCGACTGTGGCCATTGCTGATATAAACATTGGGGTACAGATGGCCCTTCTTTTCACCACATCTGTATCTTTGGGGTAAATACCCAGTAGCGCAATTGCAGG